>JBAMCR010000032.1:0-85652 GCA_037075045.1 Mulgravea parasiatica
CACGCCAACTCAAAGTAACAGCAGCAACAAAAACAACAACATCAGCAGCAGCAACAACAATAACAACAATAACAACAACAACAATGAACACATAATAAACAAAGTAAACACTCAAACAATAAATGCATTCACCTGAAGTTCTCTTGCTTGGCGTACCTTGGAGTCGGTGACTTATGAAGAGCAAATACACACACATTCACACACACAAATACATATACATATATACACACACACACACACACACACACACATATATATATATATATATATATAATATAATCTGGAGTCAGATTCGCTTATCAATGGTCCTTAGTCGATCATGTCCAATTGCATTTTGCTCCCGATCTTGGTAGGAGGTCCAAACTATGTCCAACATACACACATACATACACACATACATGCATACATACATACGTACATAGGTGGCCCTAAGCTTTCAACTGGCCAATTTTTATGCCTGTCTTGGCTAATTACCAATGCTTTTTCTACGTTCCATCTTCAAGATACAATACAAAACACAACAAAACAAAAAGATGAATAGGAAAAATAACAACAATAATAATAATAACAATAATAACAATAATAATAATAATAATAATAATAATATTATAACAAAAATGCTGAGATACAAGTTTGTAGAACGTAGAGTTGATTTTGTTATTAAACTTTGAGTTTTCTTTTGCAATCTCTTTTATATCAAAGACAAAAAGAAAAACGAAATGAAAAAAAAAAAATCCAACCTGCCTGTGTGGTACTCATTATAAAGAGATATTTCTTATTGTATGTGTATGTGTGAGTGTGTGTATATATATACATATGTATGTATGTATTGCATTGTATATACACAACTTTCATCGAAATCGTAACTCATTTATGAAACTATCTTGCGTCTCCATCAGTTAGCTTAATTTGATTTCGTCGCAGCCCTTTTCCTTTTGATCGCAATTTAATTGGCCTGATTAGTGTTTTATTCAAGCCATAACAATATAAATGAAATGATCTATTAAAATGCCATTTCTTTACTTTATTATTTGTTATAATTGTGCATGAATAATAAAATTGCAACATGTTTATTTATTTCTTGTTTCTTGTTTCTCTTTTTGTTTTTATCATCAGGTACGAAGAGCGGGTACATACAATGTACTTATAGTATTAAGGTATTTTTTTTTTGTTTATTATTATTTTTTTTGTTTTTTTGTTATTTGTTATTTGTTTCTTCTTTTGTTATTATTATTATTGTTGCTGCTGTTGCTTCGCTTTACGAGAAGGTCCCACAGTCAGAATGTGCAGCGTCGTGACAATGACTTCCTACTTCCGTTTACGATGTATATACGAGTATGTATGTATCTATCTATTGTGATCGTGTCACGCTGCGTTGGCGTACATCTGCATATGTATGTATGCACATAGTATGTATGTATGTATGTATGTACATATGTATCTATGTGGACGTAAACGCATAATAATTATGGCCTAGCCAAGTTTACCGCTGCTCCTACTTCTAAATTGGCCCAGCACATTGGCCTTTCATGCATACAATACATACATACATACATACATACATACATACATATTATACACGTACATACTTATAAGTATGTGTGCACACATACTATTTCCATTTACTTGCATACAAGTAATAGATAACACGATGAGCTTTTGTTATTCTAGTCGAGTTTCAAGTATTCCCTCGCATGTACACTGAGCAAAATAATTTATGTTTAATTTGTTACTTTTTCCTCAACGAAATCGAAATTAGAATTTATTTATTTTCCAATTTATTTAATTTTATTATAACTTTCTTTAATTTAGTTTCAATTATACGTTTCCCAATTTGATTATGCAAGAATTCCATAATGAATTTTTTTTTTTCAGTTTTTGTCTATAATTAAATGAGGATTATCCATCCGGCAAGTCGACGAAAAAGTTAATCACTTGACATATATATTTTGAATTTATGATAAATTACTAAAATATTTAAAGTAAAGATTTGTTTCGTTTTTAAAATCGTAATTAAATAAAATAAAAATTAGAAATAAGTATAATAAAATATAATATGGGATACATCTAAAATAATGAAATAATGTGAATACATACACTCCTCAATATAGCAATAATGGATAATTATCCGTTTATCCGGATAGTCTTCTCTACTAGTATTGGGTTGTTTTTTCTCAGTGTACTTAAGAAGTTTTGTGTCTTTAGTTGTGTTGAAGTTGCAGACACATTTCGAATGCTAAGAACTTCATTTTTCTTTTTTAAGTCATATTATTATTTGTGGTTTTGGTTCGGATTCGGTTTAGGGTTTAGGGTTTGGGTTTGGGTTCGTGTTCGGGTTTGGGTTCACGTTCTGGTTCTGGTTCGTCTTGAAGCTAGTGTTCCATGTATTTATGATTTTGTTATTGTTTATGTTACGAGATTGCCTTCAACTCTGTAGAATGCGTTTTGCACTTTGTATCTACACATTTTGTATGCCAGTTTGCGTCTAATTTGTTGCTCCTATTGTTATTGTTGTTATTGTTGTTATTGTTGTTGTTATTGTTTCTGTTGCCTTTTGCTTTTGTTAACTGATTTTTTAGCTTAGCTACCGTAAAAATGTCAATCAACTTTGCTGCGTTCACTTGTCACGTCCCGCTAACAAATTATGCATCCAAATACGAGTATAAACAATTATTTCGGTTATAAAATGAATACACACGTACAGTGTATGTATGTGTGTATGTGTGTGTGTGTGTTGGAGTGTTATGATTATTGAGGATATAAAACGTGAATAATATAGAAGCATTTATTGTCATCATATTGCCCATTTATCAATGTGTAAATATCGCAAGTTCTATAAATACAATAACAAGTTGAGCGAACTCGACTAGGGGACATCCTTAACCCAGACATACACATACAATCATGTACTTACATATATCTGAGTATATATAAGATTTATATGAGTATGTACAGCATATACATATCATACAATATAATACAATATATACTCAATTAATTTAGCTGTATTTTTTTTTAAGTGTATTTAATTTTTAATTTCTGTGACAAATTTATAAATATCAAACGTCAAATTGTGTTTATTAATTAATAAATCCTGATCGAGAACATAATAATAATAATATAATATATATACATACATTATAGGATTAAAAAGTCTCTTTCTGACCGTTATATACTTTCGTTTTGAATCCTTTTTACCCATTTCCAATGGATTCGATAAACTATTTAGAATAAAAATTGATTATTTTAATAATTGTATTCTAATGGAATCTCTTCTTTAATTTATTTATTTTGAACAGGGCTCTGATCCGCGTGCTGCCACATGCCGTGGCAAGTTGCAGAGTCGCCGCTGTAAATTGAACCAAGAGATCAACAAGGAGCTGCGCCTGCGAGCTGGCGCTGAGAATCTATACAAGGTATGCGTACACGGAATATTATTGAATATAAAGATACATATATACATACATACGTTCATTTAAATTTGATTATACAAAATAGTTTCGATATCAAATACGATAAAACTCATTTAGGTATTTAATTATCAGTATCGCATTCTCAAATCTAATTTATTCGTAATTAGTTTCAATAACATTTTTTTAAAGCTGGTTTTCAATTATATTTTACATATGTATACATCCATATACATATGTATGTATGTATGTATGTATATACGTTTGAATATATTTGAATGTGATTTAATTTATTAATGATACTATTGTTATTGTTACTGATATTTTAAATATTATAAATATTGATTTCTTATATAACTTATGATAATAATGATTTTTTTATTACAATATTTGATTGATAAGAGTGTTAAACTGTTTTACTATGATTATCTTTGTTAACATTTCTGTTATCTGAACCATCGGCCTCTGTTAATTGTATTGTATATTTCATGATCCACAGGCAACGACAAACCGCAAACTACGAGATACTGTTGCCTTGGAGCTGAGCTTTGTTAACTCCAATTTGCAGCTGCTGAAAGAGCAACTGGCCGAGCTGAACTCATCTGTGGAGATCTACCAGAGTGAGAGGTGAGAATTTTAATAACAAATACTTGCTGCTAATTAACATAAGTACATACTCGTACTACTACATACGCATATATTGTACATTTGGTTGTATTTGTCAGTTGATTTGCCTTAACTGGCAAATAATTTGTTTACCATTTTCATTTTCATTTTCGTTTTCATTTTAAATTTGATTTAAAATTTATTGTAAATACATTTTTTATATTGTATTTTTTTTTTTTTTTTTGGCTTGCATGCAAATTATGAAATGTATATGTATATTATTGTATGTAGTTATTGTAAACAATTGAATAGTTTGTGATGCCAAAACCGGTGCCGGGATGGGGTGTGTCGGAATTGTACACTGTACACTGTAGACTGTGTGGAGTATGGACTGCGGACTGTGGACTGTGGACTATGGACTGGGATTGGGGCAACTTTGGGCAGCTCCAATTTTTGCGCATCAGTTTCTGGTCAAGCGCCTCTTTGCGCCGTCGTGTGGAACCAAATTACAGACCAAAAGCAACAAAGAAAGTGAAAAAGCGTCATTAAATGCACAACTGACAAAAAACGAGAAAAACAATAACACAAAACACACAAAATACAAATATGAAGTATTATTTTGTTTTGTTTTTGTTTTTGTTTTTTACAAGTACATACATACATACATACAAACGAGACTTAATTTTTTAGATAGTTTGTACTATGTGAATTTGTATTCCAGGGTTCGTCGCACACAAAAATTGATGATCGCCTATGATTTAAGTAGTTAATGTACATGTAAATATATACATATACATATACATATTGTATATATACATATGTGTATTTTATTCATAGTATAGTATGTGTATATGCTGTCATTTATTGTAGATATTATCGAAGAGAATTCGCTGTCAGGTTGATTGGATCCAAGCAATTAACTATGAGAACACGCGTATTTACATACATACATACATACATACATGCATACATACACTTATTGTATTGTATTGTAGTATGTATGCGCTTGTAATTTATTGTTATACTCTGTCAAAACGGTTAAAATTGGCCAAGTTCACGACCTTTTTGTTTTTGTATTTTTTTGCTAATTATTTAAAAAGAAAGAAAACAGTTAGCGCCTCGGGAGTTGGGGTATATGGTATACATACTTCAAGTGGAAAGCCACAGCGTGGAATGTTACGCCATTTGATGATTCAAAATGATTTTCAAGCCAATCGGATTAAATATTTATTTATTTAATCCACGCTAAAAGTCATAATCCACATTATTTGATTAGTTTTGAGTTTTTAACTTTTAACTCAATCAAATGAATTCCTTGATAGATCGGATAAACGGATGGAAAACCAACGAGCTTCGTAGAATTTTTCCACATTTTCAAAATCACAACCATTATCAATTTTTAATCAATCAGGTGAAGCAACTATATATTTATTTATTCTGTGATTATTATTATTATTATTAAATAACCATCCCGAAGGGGGAAGTTTTTTTGGTTTATAATTTCTTTATAAGAAGAATTGATTAATTAAATTAATAAATGTACAATATAATTTTATATGTGCATTTTTAACATTTAGATTTAGAATTAATATTTTTAATTTTTTATTCTTTCCATTCCTGCACACAGTCATGAAGGTATTATGCCAATGATACCATTGGGTCTCAAGGAGACCAAAGAAATCAATTTCATGGAACCATTTTCGGACTTTATACTAGAGCACTATAGCGAAGAGCCGTCTATATATATGGATGCGATAGCCGATATGACAGATACCAGACAGGTAATACTTACTGTTCACATACCATTTCAAGTTACAAATGAAAATTTCGATTTTCGCATTTTTTGTTTTTATTGTATTACAAAATATTTCCATATATATTTATTTCGCAGGCATCGAAGACGCCATCACGCGATGCACTCGGAGTGGCGCTTCTGTTCCGATATTATAATCTGTTGTATTATGTGGAACGGCGCTTCTTTCCGCCGGATCGCAATTTGGGCGTTTACTTTGAGTGGTACGATTCGCTGACGGGAGTGCCGTCTTGCCAGCGTACCATTGCTTTTGAGAAGGCCTGTACGCTGTTCAATCTCGGGGCAATATATACACAAATTGGTGCACGTCATGATAGACGGACGGAGCGTGGCTTGGACGCAGCCGTTGATAGCTTTTTGCGTGCTGCCGGAATATTCCGCCACATTTACGATACATTCACCAATGCACCATCAATGGACCTGAAGCCCCAAGTGCTGGACGTTCTCGTATCGCTAATGTTGTCGCAGGCACGCGAATGCCTCTTCGAGAAGCTGCAGCTGCAGATCGAGGCACTGGGTCTAATCGAGTCCAGCCATGTGAGTCTCCAGTCATAAAGCCCTTGATTCGTGCTATCCAATTTCCAAGTTTGTAGCTCGTTTCGTTCTTTTTTTTTTGTTGTTTGTTTTTTGTTTTTTGCTTTCTGTTTTATTTTTTGTTTATGTTTTTTTCTATCTGTGCAACGAGTATTCATTCGGTACGTGAGCGTTGGCCAGAAACTGAAAAGTGGCAAGTGCCAGATGCGAGTGCGAGTCTTGGCCAAAGATGTACTCGTATCTTTATCTTTGAGCTGTGTTAGTTGAAATAGCTTTGCAGCTTTGTCAATGGCTTAAATCTCAAAAGCTTGAATTGTATTTAAATGTCGAAATCTTAAAAGTGTTATCAACATCATTTGCACACACATACTTAATATACATAAGTGTATGTATGTATGAAGTTGATTGACTTAATGCTGTTTCTGATGATGAAAATGTTTAAATCAATCTAAAAAAGGAAAATGTGGCGAATCCAAATGAAAACTTGTTGTTTTTTGTTTTTTAAATTTATTTTGCATTTATACTGTTGAGTTGCCTTAAACAAATGACTAGTTTAATTAATTTTTTTTAAATATTATAAATAAATATTGATATGTTACAGCTCTTTCGAGACTTGGCTGGTGAGGCGGCACAACTGTCACTGGAATATAATGAGATGCACAAGAATATCCAAGTGAATGATACGCACACGTATCTGCCAGAGTGCTGGGCGGGTCTGGTGCCGCTCAAGGCCGAACTGTACAAAGGTGAGTTGCAATTGTTGGCCAAGTTCATTTTGATTTATAGTCTTTGATTTAATATTTTTGCATAAACAATTGACAATCCACAAATAGCGCTGGCACATCATTATGAGGCGCGGAGCATTGATGCCACTGTGGGCGATGGCGACACTGCCTCGCTGGGCACCAAAAAGAGTCAGACGGTGTCATCGAATGAATCATTCATTGGCAATGCGAGGGAGGCACTGCATGCCACTGAGGCCAGCAGCAGCGAGTGCGGGGAGGAGAGCGCCAGTGTTGTTGCCATTAAGCGCACCCACCTGAAAGAATCGCTGGCTAGTCACGAGGAGGCGCAACGCTTGCAGCGCATGTGCCGCTACTTGAAGGTGACACAATCAATCAATCCGTTCTTGTCACACGTCATCTAACTTTACACTTTCATCATTTCCCTTTTCTTCAGAATAAAATATCCCTGACACAAGTGATAAAGGAGGCGCACTACAAAACCCAAGAGGAATACGAAAGATTCAGCCTCCAAGCGCCAGCCAAGAATATTGACGAATGCTACGATCTTGTCGAACGCACTGTGGACGGTAATGTGGCATGCAACAATGATGCTGCAGCTAAACGATTGGTTCATTTAATTGATTTGATTTTCACTTGCAGCATCTTCCAAGTTTACACTAACATTGACAGGACCTGATTTTACATCTTACAAAGTGGAGGACCCGTTCAAGCGATTGGGTCCCATTGCAATATTCTCCGCACGTCGCCACTGGACAGCACCGCGTTGTGTGCGCCTCCAGAAAGGTTCGGCCATGTACCATGATGCCACCAGTTATCATTGCCACTGTCCCACATCCGATGACAGCCATGAGACCGGCTGCAGTCTCTACAAGGAGGAGCTCGAGAATTTCGGCTTTCATGTGCGTGGCGATGCGCCTGTGATAATTGCACACGTCGAGATCAATTCACTGGCCGATGTGAGTATCTATTTAATTGTATATCAACTATTCTTTTATTCACATTCACATTTACAGCTGGGTGGCATCAAGGAGGGGGATTTCATAGTGGAAATTGCCGGCATGGATGTTAAATGGTATTCGCATCAACAGGTTGTTCGGCTCATACAATCGTGTGGTGCGGCTCTGGAATTGAAGGTTATAACACCCATGGATCGTAACTATCTGAAGGTATCGAAGATATTCTTATCAAATTGATTTTATTGTGAATTTATAAATTGATTGTTGTTGATCAATTTACAGCCACTGTCATCGAAGGGTTCCATATCGGCGTTATCGGCAGCCAGTTCGTCGGGCGTTTCGTCCGGCTCCTCCAGCCCCACCAGCACCACAACGAAGCCAAAATTGCGGCTGAAGACATCCGCCAAGACGCGCTTTGTTGGCAGCGTATCATCCAGTTCGTGGAATCCCTTTCGACGCACACCGAGCCTGGCTAAGATCTTTTAAGATCAATCCGTATCACTGGCGATTCCATAGCCTTTAAGTTATCCATTAAAATTCGAAGCAGTGGCCATTATTATTATTATTATTATTATTTTTTATTATAATTTTTTGTTTCACTATTTTTATTTTTATTTTTTTGATTAAATTTAAATTCAAAGAATTCCATTTATTTTCCCGCAGCATGGAAAATATCTATGAGAATGCGATTTAAATACGAGTAGTACTCATACGCCTGCATATGGACAATACCATACATACAATAATTGCAATTCTGTAACATATTTACATAAATTCATTGTGCAAAATGTGTTTAACACGTGTGAGTTGAGGGAAACTAGCAGATCCGCAATAAAAATAAAAATAATAATAAAAAACACAAAACACAAAACAAAAACAAATAAAAACAGGAAACTAAAATATAAATAAAAATAAAAAGACATAAAATATGTGTATGTAGGTATTTACATGTTTGTTTTTAAACAAAATGATATGTATGTATACCATAGACACGCATATGTACATACCATATAATACCATATCATATAATATAATATAATATAATATATTGTAGATGTTCAACTCTGGTTCCGTTCATATGATTCTTAAATATATATATGTATTGTATATTGTATATATATATATATGTACATACATGCATGCATACATATGTATGTATATCATTAAGTCACAACTATTTTGTATACATTTTATAAAAGCCATTTTATATAACATACCACACATATACACTATATACGAGTATATACGAGCATAACATATTTTATTGTATTGATAAAATATTTATTAATAAATTTTCCCCCTTTTTTTTGTGTGTATCCAACAAAATGTTTTATTCCGAATGCAACAAATCTTAACCAATTCGTAAGAATACGATAAATGGAATGAATTTATTATTTAAATTATAGATACCTTTTTTTATTAAAACTATTTTATCATTATCATTGCCAGAGTTGTAGCAATTTTGTAGGGTATCTACTTAGTCATTCACTTGGATTGAAATTTGACAGCAGCTCTGGGAAATCTGTCAAATTTAATATATTAAATATATACTAATAATATACTAATAATAATAAGTGTATATGCATTTGGTTGTTGTTGTGTCATTTGGGTTTATTATTGATTAACTGGGAATACAGGAACGATGATCCTTACAAAATAAATAAATGCTGAATACATTTGCAACCATGTCTGCAGCTGCATCTCAACCTGTATGAGTAAATGTATATGCTTACAAAATACAACATTTGCAACCATGTCTGCAGCTGCATCTCAACCTGTATGAGTAAATGTATATGGTCAAATGTATCTGCAGCGGATGTGTAAGATGTATCTAATGAGTGTAACTAAATGCATCCGCATCTGTATGAACATCCGGATATGCAACTGTGTATCTACATCCGACTAACCTGTGGTTGGTTTTTTTTTTGTTTTTTTTTTTTGTGGGTGCGGATATTCATGATGCATTGATTGGGAATAAAAAATATATAAATGTATAAATGTATGTGTGTGTATTGAGCTCGAAGAGACGTGCCTCATTTAGCGGCGTTTTTTGGCATTGCGCATTTTTCTGCGGTAATCATCGTACACGTCGGATATCAAATCGGGCACTTTGTCGAGATCGCTTAGAAGGGAAATGTGCTCGCGTATGTTGTTCAAATGGAGGCGCTGAATGCGTTGAACCACTGGCGACATCACCTGGATATTTATCATATCTTGCAAAAGGCTTCCATCCTTGGCATTAGTCTTTGATCCCTTCTGCGGTGGCGGCGATGGTGTTCGCGGTGGTGGTGTCTGCGGCGATGGTGTTCGCGGTGGTAGTGTCCGCGGTGGTGGTGTTTGCTTTGGTGGAGTTGGCTGTGGTGGTGACAATGGCGGTGTCGGTGGCTCCTCGAGCTGCTTCACGCACTGCCCCTTGAACTTCTCCTTACAGTACTTCTTGTATTGCTCCTGGCGGTGCCACTTGCACAACTGGCCGGTGCCCGGTTTTGGTGCATTACGATTCATCATACGCACACAACCGTAGCCTTGGGGTTTGTCTTTCTGTGGCTCGGCCACTGGTGGTGATTCCACAATCACCGACTCCGAAACATGCGCCGCTTCGCCCGCAAATACGGTACGACGAAGTTGCACCTGTGTGGTGGTGCATTGGTTAACTTCCTCGAAGGCTGGCTCGCTGACACGGGTCTTGATCGAGCTGCTTGATAAGTTGCTCTCAGAGTTGAACTGATTAAAGTTGTTAACATTGAATTCGGGATAAAATTGCCCATCACTGTTATAGCATCTGCACTGAGCCTGATCCGGTGCACTGACAGAATTCAAGCATTTCGTGGGCACATATCGCAAGCATCCCCCGTAATCACATGCTGCAATGCAGCAGCATGTTGCGACCCGTGGACAATGGGCCATATTGCGGACACAGATCATTTCGTCGAGATGTGCCAGTCGCTCGCATTGAGCTGGATGAAAGGCGTGATGGCATCGACTGAACGTACGTGTACCCGAATCCACTGGCCCAACATCGATCGGCACCTGGGAACGACAGCCACAGCAGCAATGGATCGCGTTCAGGACAGGAGCCATCGTTGGACTTGCATCTTGGTGTCGCAGCAGATGGCTATAATCATTCTCGACGAGAGGACACAGACGCTGCCTACGCTGCTTCAAGAATTCATGGCTCTGAAATTGAAAAAAAAGAAAGGTTTTCATACACATACTTATTAAATTTATATACAATGTATATTGTATTGTATTTATTTATGCATTTATTTATGCATTTATTTATTGATTTTTGTTATTTATTTATTTGTTTCACTCACTATTTGTTGTTGACGACTCATGTTTTTACAGAATTCGAATAATTGAAATGTTTTTTTAGTGTTCGTCTCAGCAGAAATTTTTATTTTTATACGTTGATTCCACAGGAAGTTCTGATGTAGAATGAAATACGTTTTCGATTTGTGTAGCAATGCTCGGTGAGAACTTGCCACTGACAATTATTTCAAGGCTTGCTTTCATTTTCGAATCAATTCGAGAGTATTGACATATTGACATCAATATACGTACGTACGTCTATGTGTTGTGTATGTGTGCTGAAATTGTTTTTGTTTTTCAAGCAGTTGAATTCGTTTTCATTAATTAATTAATTAATTAAAAATAATATACACTGGCTCTCATGGGGAAAACTCCCATAAGCAACCTTTTTCATTCTCATTTTCAGATCTTTAAGAATATTCAATATAGATATTATAAAATCTATATAGTAAATGTTGGCTTGAAATGTTTTCTTATAGCTTGAAATTTATTGTACAATTGTTTTTCGATTCCGATTGTCTTTAAGTATTATTTTAAAACACATATTGAACAAAATGTTTAAGTTTCGGATTTACCGTAGAAGCGAGATTAGGCGAAGGCTGTGAATGCGGATGAGAAGAACACAGAAGGAACGTCCTTTGCATGTATCGTTGATGGGAGGGGGGGGGGGGGGAGGGGGGGAGGAGGAATTACCTGCCTAAACATATCCAATAGCATTCACGGATTTCCAGTTTTGGTTAATTCATTTTCTCTCTTCCCGTATACTTAATTTTATATAAGTTTTGTCCTAAAAGCAAAGGAGAAGATACTTTACCGGAAAATCCAGATATTAAGTCCGGATTTATAGAATAAACTCACCGTATGTAATTTTTTGTTCCGTCCAATGATAAATGAATGCAAACGAAATGTGAAGAGAAAGAAATATTAAAGGTAAAATAGAAAACAAAATTTTCCAACGATTGGTATTTTCTTCATTTTCTCCTGTCAGCTTTCCCTCATGCATATAATGAAAAATATCATGAAGTAAACTCCGCCGTGTATGGTAAATCCGACGAAATAAATGCATATATAAATTCATACTATTTCGGATGGGTTTATTTGTTTTTAGAAATTGTACTTAATATAAATGCTTAATATAGTACAATCATTTAATTGTATTATTTAACATTAAAAGACAAAAAAAATACAAAAAAAATTCTTAATTCTATTAAGGATTACAAGATTATTTTACTTACACATAACAGTTGGGGATCGTATGTACTATATGGTATATAAGGACGAAGACATTGTAAAAATAATTATTTTGAGAGCTCGAATGGCTCGATATGGACACAACAACAACAACAACAACAACAACAACAACAACAACAACAATAAAAAAGTGTATATGGAACACGCGCTGCCACAAAGTGCATTCCACGAGTTGATTAGCTCTGGAAAGGATTTTGAGACGGGCAGTTACAATAAATAGCCAACAATGTCATCATCATCATTATCGTCATCATCATCATCAGCATCTGCATTGGTTTGTCCAGCATTCTGACGACGCAGCTCGCAGCGACCCAGTGCCTCCAGGTACGGCTGCAGCACCGACATTGAGCGTCACTGGTGATGCTGGTGCTGGTGCCGATGGAGGGGCGTTGGCGTCGCATGGGCATTGGCCGCCAGTTGGGCAGACGAGTTTAAAAATGGCGTCAAGAGTTCCATCGGCAGCGGAAAGATAATGGTTGAATTCTTTTCGGCCGATATGCTGCTCAGCGTTTGCAGATAGCGCAGCTGCAAGGCCGACGGGCTGGCCGAGATGATCTCAGACGCCTCCTTGAGTGCACGGGAGGATTTCATCTCACCTTCGGCAGCAATCACCTTGGCACGTGCCTCGCGTGCCGCCTCCGCCTCGGCGGCCATCGCGCGCTGCAGTGCCGTCGGCAGCGAAACATCCTTACTAAATTGATGGGAATTGGGGAATATTTGATATTTTTAGCATGGCATTCAGAGAATATTCCACTTACATTTCAACACGCTCCACCTTGACGCCCCAGGGATCGGTGGCCTCGTCCAGGGACATTTGCATGGTGTGCGATATGGTCTCGCGTTCGGTGAGCAGCTCGGAAAGATTGCGGGTGCCGAGGACATTGCGCAGTGTGGTGGCCGCCAGGAGGCGCGTGGAGTGGCTATAGTTGGACACTTGAATGACCGCCTTTAGAGGATCGCTGATGCGATAATAAACAACAGCATCGACGGTAACGGTGACCGAATCCTTGGACAGCACTTCCTGTGGCGGCACATCAAACGAAACGGTGCGCAAATCCACTGGATAATAGTCATCCACACAGGGCAGAACAAAGAACACACCCGGACCACGGGCTCCACCGCTGCGCAGGCGGCCCATGCGAAAGATTACCGCACGCTCATACTCGGAGACCACCTTGAAGCAGATGAACACCGAGATGGGAAAGGTCAGCACCATGATGAGCACCGATATGGCAGTGGCAAGTAGCTCCACGCAGCCCATGTCGTCATTTTCAGCTGCAGAAGGTGGACAAAAAGGGAATAGCATAAAGAGAGAGAGAAAGAAAGAGAGAGAGAGAGAAAGAGAGAGAGAGAAAGAAAGAGAGAAAGAGAGAGAGAGAGAGTGAGAGAGATAAAGCGTTCAAAAAGTATTACGAATAATTTCACAAACAATTGAAAATCAATTGAAGATACATTTGATGTGATGTTATGACCTCTGAAGGGGCCAGCCAGCGCGTGCCATGTGCCGTGTTGCACTTGTTGCATGCCACCGATTCTAATTTCCGATATTTCCATAGAACTACAGCCGAGATCTAAGGAAATCAACTCAAAAACATTTGGCATTCGGCTGGGAAATTGCATTCGCGAGTCTCATAAAAATACAAAACATTCAATTGGAAAAAATTCATAAGCTAATTTTGAAAAGTTGTTAATCTCATAAATCTTTTGATTTGTGTATGTATGAATCTACTAATATTAATCTATTTATCTATCTATTTAATTAATATAATTATTATTATTCTTAATACAAAATGTGAATGACTTTCCAATGCGTTTCATACGAATTTAATTTATGTACATAATTCGAAAAATTAATTAAAATTGAAATGAATTTAATGCAATATTGAAATAACACAGATAAAATAATCGGAATTTTATTATTGTATATATGGTATGTATGTATGTGTATGTGTATTATTAGCAATACTAATCAGAATAATGCGGTATTTGGTAATAAATGAAAATTTAAGGTCAAGCAATTTAACACCAAATGATCCGTTTTATAGACTTGGTTCGTAAATGGCAAATATCATATGTGTATATGAGAGTCTGTACGTATGTACGAGTATGTATGGATGTATGGATGTATGTGTATGTGTGTATGTAGCATACATGTTGTAGTCTCGCCTCAAGCAATTGTTTAAACAAATAGTTTTTTGATCTTCAAGAGCCCATGGACTGAATGTGCATATGGACCAACCGTCCTATCAATCTACATGTTGTCTAACTACATACAGTAAGTAGGCATTTGTTTATTGCTATATTAGCCCCTGGCCCATATCTAAACATATGTATGCACATGCCTAAGTACACATACAACATATGTACATACAAACATGCATACAAACATACATACATACACATCCATCAACACACGTTTATATGCTCGCTTGTGCTGCGTATTTGCATACCCTGTATCTATAAGATACATTCAGATAGAAACGTGAAGATGAATTTCCTCAAACTGAGTTTTCTTTCTTTTTTGAAGTGAAACCGATTTGATATTTATTTAATATTTAATAATTAATAATAAATATATTTTTTTTTAACTGAACTTTCTGTTGAGTAATCCGATTTGATAGCTGTTAGATACAGATACTTTCATTTATTTCTTTCTCTGTTGATAAATAAAAAATAAAGTATACAGGGTATCTTATAGTCAAGCTGACCCGATTTGGGTAGTTTGGTGTTTGGTGTAGTTTTTAACGAGTCCGAACAGACCTCAACTAATACGAACTCAGAACTGGCAGCAAACTAAACAAATCCCCAATGGAGACCAGGCCAATTGGAACGTTTATGGAATGTTTATGTACCAAGACGAGTATGAGTATGAGTATGAGTATGAATACGAGCATGAATACGAATCATGAATATCAGTATGAGTACGAGTGTGATTATTTGGTAACAGGGTCCATAGATGGTAGTCGAATTATTTTGATTTGAGCTTTTGTTTATCTTATAAATTTCAACAATACGATTTATATACACACTTACATACATACATACATATATACATACATACATACACCAATACATTTACATGCATTTATCACGGATACACGTTTCGATCGTCTATTATTTATTTTTACTTGTCCGACATGTATAGTTTATATAGCATACTTCATAGGTGGTCGCCATCCATCCGATCGATACGATTCAATATTCGAACCGATGCCCAACGCGATATTCAATGAATCATGTTCGAATCAGTTGCCGCCGCTGTGCTCGAATTATGATTTGCGATCCGCATAAATATGAAACGGCAACCCGTACATACAATTGTATATACATTTGTATATAAATGTATATACATATGCCATACATATACACTACCTATACTATTATATAAATATGTATGTATGTATGTATGTATGTATGCATGTATGTATGTATGTATGTACTATATAGTATATTAGGTGAGATCGCGTATTCAATGAAAACAATTTGTATCTTCAGCCAGACGTGAACGTTTTATGAACTAAACAAATTCTGTTAACTATATACTCTAATACCGTATTTGTTATAGAGTATATATATATCAATTTAAACATATTGATTCGATTTGATTTGATATCAAATCAAGTAAAACGATGTCAAGATTATATATCATATATAATAGTTAATGTTGCTAATTAGAATTTGTTTGTAAATATTTTGTAATATTTCCATTTTTATACAGTAGAAAGTTTCAAAAAATGTTTTTAAACTCTACAAATGATTATTAATCATTTCGACCTGATTTAAATTTCATGCAAATCGTTTCGAAAAATTGTTTAAATATTTTTGCATGATTTTTGAAAAATATAAAACAAAGTTTAATAACATTTGTTTACTTTAATTTTTTGATGTGGTTTCTTGGGAATTTGGATTATTCACAAACTATCAACTAAATATTTCAAAGACTCTAAACAATAATAATTTTTTTTTTAAATGAAAAAATAAAAATTTTTAAATTATTTATGTTTTTATGAAATTTGTATTGGGTTGAATTTTGATGGAGCTTACAGGTTTTGAGTCCTTGATAGCGATGTGTGTTGGAGCTGATCTGGACCGTGTGTTGTTGTTGTTGTTGTTGCTGCTGCTGCTGCTGTGCATGGTGATGCTGTTGCGGCGGAGGACTCAGCGTAAACGAATCCGGTGGGGAGGAGGCTTGGCCGGAACCAGCTCCTGGGGCGCTAATATTAAGACGAGTCCGGTGCTGATGCGGCGAGGCAGGATGCATTTTGATTATGGCTACTATTGTGGTACTATAACTATTCTATATTCATATATGTATATGCATGTGTGTTTGTTGTATTGATGCGCACGATGAGCACTGCACGCGTCCAGCGCACGTTTTCAAATGAGAAGCGATCCACAAATCCCCAAGCATCGAGGCAGTTGTTCGGCTCATTTCACACGTTGCCGATCACGGGCGTTTCCATGCCACATCCGCCAAAAGAAAATCCATACACACACACACACACACCTACACACACACACACACACACACACATGCATAATATACAGAAGATACGTAATGCGGAGGCTGCATCATTTTCACTTTTTTTTTTCTTTCGTGTTTTTCCAAAATTTTGTTTTTCTTTTCAATTTTGTTTTGTGTTTTGTGTTTTTTTTTTGTTTTTGTTTTTGTTTTTTTCTCTGTTGTTTAGATTATTAGAAACGAACAAACTAGGAAATTTGTGGAGCTGGAGATAATTTATAAAGCACTTCAGTAACCAAAAGCTGCTTTGTTCTCGACTGCAACCTCTCTCTTTCTCCCTCTCTCTCTCTCTCTCTCTCTCTGTTGCATGTGGCACCTACATACATGCATACATATGTAGATGTTGCATGTTGGGTACATGTGTGTGTGTGTGTGTGTGCTTGTGTTGCATCTTGTTAGGCATTTGTCTTAATCAGGGAAAAGGGAACTGGGCTAACAAGGCAAAAACAGCCGCTGGAAATTCCATTAACGTAAAAATTTTGAATTTTTAAAATTATCTGACAGCTCGTTTCCTACGGATCCTGTAGAAATTCAATTAAGTCTATTTTATCTCCGTGGCACTAGAAAATATATAAACAAATTCAGAAGTCATGTATTAGTTATGATGCACAATTCATAATTAATAATCAATGCAAGGGAATGTTAATTCATCAATGCTTAGGTTCCAGTAAAATTAATAACTAACAATAAAATCATAATCATATAAAATAAAATATATTAATTATACTATTTATATTTATATGTAATCATACTATACAAAAAAAGTTGTACTGTTATTAATTTAGTAAATATTTATTTATTTCAAAAACATTTAGATCATCAAAATTGAATTAATATCGGCAAATTGAAAACTCCAAGTGAAATACAAAAATTATTTTATTAAATAATTTAAAGTCAATTAATAAAGTCTTAAGCTACAATTTAAAATTGAATTGAATTCAAAATCTTAAGTTTTTAAATTTGGTGCGTGGAGACTATTTGAAAATTATTAAAAATATAAAAAATATATCATGGATAAAAAATACCAAAAAATATTGTATATTTTCCGCATCGTATTGTTGACCGATTACGTCTCCGGGTGCTATAAGATAATGCTGGCAATATTCTGTACAATCATAAAAATAATAACAATTGCAATATTATATTTACGCAATATTTAAACAAAAACTTATTGCATGCATTAATGGTGCCATTGATAATTATAGGATATAGTTGCTCGATCCGATTCGATCGATTTACGATAGATAAACCTTGTCCAATTTTTATCAATCAGCTCATCCGACTGGATCAAGTACTTCTCCAGTAAATCGGCTTGGAGATGCGGAGATTCCCTTTACAAAATTATGGAGAAATGGAAATTGAAATAAAAATTCGTTTTATTGTTTATGCTGCATTTGCTTTATTGTAATTGTTTTGTTTATAACAAATGATTATGCAATAAATGCGTGATTTGCTTTAATTTTTTTGTTTTATTTGTATTTTGTGTGTATTTGTGTGGCTATGCTGAATTTGCAATTTATTTATTTTATTTTATTTTATTTTTTTGACGTGGTTGTGATTTTCATTTAAGAAGGGGGCATAGATCAAATGCCAAATAAATTTTGATTTTTTGTTGTTGTTTTTTTTTTTGTTTTTGTTAAAGTCTATCAACAGCTCTACTGTATATATCATATATTATATAATTACATATATATTATATGTATGTATATGCATATGATGCTACACCGTTATTGTGTGTTGTATATGAGTAAGGCACATTATGGCAATTGTATAAGAGACATATGCATACATATCCATATAAATTTACATACATACATACATGCTAGTTATAGTTACAGTTACTTTTATATGATTGTTTGTTAATTGCGTTTCAAGATTTTATGTATGCAGTATATAATTTGGTCGCAGCATATATATATATATATATATATACATATATGTATATAGAGTATCTTTTAGATATTTAGTTAACACTAATAAAATGCCTATATAGAAATCAATTCCAAAAATTCAACAAATAACTATTTTAATATCTCAATTTGCGTTTAAAAATACAAAAAAAAAAAACCAAATAAAATTAACAAATTTAAAATTTGGCCGCTATGAATATCTTTATAGAAATTACTTGGATTTCGATTTTTGTTTTTTGTTTTGTTTTGTTCAGATTTGTTTTTCCTTGTTTTTCCTTTTTTTCTTTCTAGGGTTTTAAAGCTAATATTCAATATTTATGTAAAGTGTATACAAAGATACAAACATACTAAATAAAATATACAAAGAGTTGTTTTCGTATGTTCGTTTGTTGTTTGTTTGGTTTTAATTGACTGAGCAATGTGTATATATTTAGCCTAACGCTGCGCCATCTCTCTTGCACCGTTTATACCGGCACATTGTTGCTTTCTCTGTTTTTCACACAACAACAAAAACTTGAACTATTTATAATATTGCACTAATTGTTAAATAGAAAATCGAAAAGTATAAAAATTCTCAGTAATTTGCTGTAGCTTATCAAAATTTCGCTGATTTCTAATTACTGATAAGCAGCAGCCTGCCGTTATCATTGACGAGCTGCTGCTGCTGCTGCTGCTATTGTTGCTGTTGCTGATGCTGCTGCTGCTGCTCCTGCAGCTGTGGCTGCCGTTGAGCCTGTGACACGCCTTCGTCAATCATTGTACATGCCATCGACTAGGAAGTCCATGCGCCTGTAATGACGCGTGCTCCACAGATCCCTAAAGCGTCTATATACTATTACAAATACGGCAATTGCCAATGGTACCGTTAGCATTATAGTCACAATCGTAACGGCATATTCATTTTGGCCAACAGCAGCATTTGATTGCTCCAGCACGGGCTTCGCTATCGGATTGACAACATTAGCATTGGCATTCGCATTCGCATTATTATCAATTATTTTCTCGCCCTTTATGGGTATGTTCATGCTAAGTGTTGCATTTGGCTTTAATGGATGCTGTGTTGTTGTTGTTGTTGTCGTCGTCGATGTGGTTGTTGTTGTTGTTGTTGTTGGCGTCGTTGTTTTTGTTGTCGACGTTGCCGCTGCGGCTGCTGTTGTCGCTACTGTTTTTGGTGCTGCAGTTGTTGCTTTTGTTGCAGTTGTTGGTGTTGCTGCGACTGTTGTTGCTTTTGTTGCTGTTGTTGGTGTTTGTGTTGGTGCTGCTGCCGCTGTTACGCTGCTGTTGCCAATTGCATCAGACGTCAGCTTTGTGATGGTGTTGTTGTTGTTGTTATTGTTGTTATTATCATTACTATTTTTATTAACATTCACATTAGCATTAGCCACGTTGATTCCATTAACTGCATTCGCTTTGACCGGCGGTGCCTGTACGCCTGTTGCATTCGTTCCACCTGCCAATAATGGTTCAGACTTTACCTGTTCAGTTTCTATTGAATTTTTCACTTTAATATCATTTGTAGTCTTAGTTGTCGCATTTCCATTTGCCGCTGTCATTGTTGTTGCCATTGGGTTTGTCGCCTCAGCGTTGGTTTTCTTATTCTCCGGCGCAGCCAGCACCAAAGTATTTGCCATAAACTGCATTAGCAGCAGCAGCAACAGCACCGGAAACAAATTCATTTTTACGTGATGCAAAAACTACGCAGAAACTAATGCGCCGCTATTCTTGCTAAATATCTGCCTTGCCTTGTTTGAGCATTCGATGTAGTGTGACCGTATGCTTCGAAAAAGCATATGCTCTGCAATGCATATCGATAACTTCAGAATATACCAAAAAAATACTGTAGGAAATAACAAATTTTGTTAAAAAATATATTAAATATAATTAATAAATAAAATTCATTTTATTTTATTCTAAGCCGTGGGCGTATTTTTTAATTTTGCGTACAAATTGCATTTGCCAAGAGACAATTTAAAACAAGACAAAATTGATTAAAAATTGATAAATACTGCACACATTTATCGATTTTGGTAACAGCCATTTAATTTGAAAACAACATAATCACAAACGGAAAAGTAACGAAAACAATAGTTGATAATATAATTTTGTTACATTTACATTTTATAATTTAAACTTATTAAAGCAATCGATTTGAATGTTTGTCAATATGAATATGTATATTTATAATAACGTACTTTGTATAATATCTATAATTATTTTGTATTTTGTGGTTTATCTCTTTTAAATTGTTTTGTTTTTCTCTCTAATAATATTTATTAACTGATTTGCTTATCGCCTTTGACTAGCGTTAGTTAATTGCTTTTTTGAACAGCATAAACTTTAACTTTTTCATTTTTCATTTTTTTTTTTTTTTTGTTTTTTGGTTTTGTCTTTGTACGCTAAATAACATTATTGCACATGTTAGGATTATTAACATAGTGAAAAACTACTATGCTTAAAAACAAAGTTATTTTATATTATTATATTTCGGGCGGCTCCTTTAGAGTTTAGCTCCACCAGCCTTCATGCAATTGCCTCTCATCTTACATCAGCCTAATAGTACATACATATGTAGATAAATAGAGATATAGTTGTTGTTGTTTTAGTTGAAGTTGTTGTTGTTGTTGTTGTTGTAGTTGTATTATATGGTCTATGATGTCGGGGTGATATGTACGCCTCTCACTAATCGCTCGAAATGTGGTCAATGGAGTTTTCTTCCAATATTAAGTACAGCCATTCTTAACTGGGGGACATTTAAAACATTAAAGCAGCCCGGGCAGCTCCTGCTACACTCAACGTATGGTGTTGTTGTTGTTGTTGTTGTTGCTGCTGTTGCATACTTGCTGTTGCTCTGGTTGTTGTTGTTGTTGCAGCTGCCGCTGCCATCGGTGATTTCAATTCCTCCACGATTATAACGCCATGCTCATCAACCATGTGATTCAAGAGTAAATTCTCTACCTGCTCATCGGATAGTAATTCTTTGGGTTCTGAGGATCTGTAAAGTAGTTGTTTTTGTTGTAGTTGTACATACGTGTCATACCATACAGAGAAAGTAATAAAGGAGAAATAGAGAGCGAAATCGAAAGCGAAATCGAAAGCGAAAACGAGAGCGAGAAACAGTGAAAGCAATTGTTGGTGAAATGCATTAGAAAGCGAATAGAGTTTGTGAGATTAGATGTAACTAGGAAAAGTATAAATAAAATTTATGAAAATGTTTTATGATTAAATTTGTCTTAATTTTTTCTTTTTTTTTTTTTGAAGTTAAGATTTGATTGTGATTGTTGATGCGTTAAAGAATTAAAAAAAAAGAAGAGTTTTATCAAGAAATATGCGAAACGCTCACACTAAATGTATATGACGCCACGAAATAAATATATTTTAATATTTAAAACCAAACTGAAAGGAAAAAAAAAAACAAATTTCTCATGTGCTAACAGTTTTAAAAATATGCAATAAAAATTTTGAAAGATTTTAGTCCGATGAACTACAATAAATAAAAAACAATAACAATATGCATATGTTTAAAGCAATTAAAAATAAATAATTATTTTTCCTATACAAATTTAATTGTTTTGCATTGTAAAATAAATAAAGTAAAATAATATAAGTAGTTTTTGGATATCGGAATAACAAATTTGGATTGCCGAAATTTTTAAGAAGTGTTTAAAAAAAAAGTATTTCAAGGCGTCACACACACATACAAACACACACACACACACACACATACACGGACACACATAATATTTTAGCGGTACATACAAATTTTGAGAGTAGATTTTTTTGATTTGATTTTGATTTAATTTGTTTTTTGTTTTGTTTTTTTGGTTTTTTAAGATTTGTCTTTTTAGAAGCGTGCGGTGCGTGCAATGCTGTTAGTTCTTGTTGTTGTTGTTGTTGTTCTTGTTGTTGTTCTTGTTGTTGTTATTGTTGTTGTTGTTGTTATTGTTGTTGTTGTGGTTGATGTTGTTTCTGTTATTGCTGTGCTTGTAATGGAATGTGTTTCAAAGAGCAGAGACCAAATCAAAGCAGCCAATTCGATTATTATCAATAATAATTTTGTTTTTTGTTTTTTGTTTTTGTTTCGAGCATTCGGAATTTAGTTAATTTGCATTAGTTGTTTGTTTGCAGTTTTAGTTGCATTTTTTTTGTTTGGATTGTTTTTTTTTTTTTTTTTTTAGTTTGTTTTTTGGTTTGAGGTGGGTGCAATTTTGAAATTTGTTTGTTTCTTATCGATTATCGATTACTTTGCCATGCCATCGATTAAGATCAAATAAGCTTTGTCAGGCGATTCTGCAGCGTGCAGAGGAGGCTGCTGCCAGCACTGCTGATGCTGCTGCCACTGCCGCTGCCGCTGCTTTTGCTTCTGCCGCTGCGACTGTTGCCGTCGTCTACTGACCTGCTAAATAAAAAGAAATCGCTGGCGCCGCCGCTGCTGTTGCCGCTGCTGCTATTGTTGGTGATCGCCGCTGCTGCAAATGCAGTTGTTGTTGCCGATGCTGCTGCTGCTGCCGCTGCCGTTGTTGTTGTTGTCGTCGTTGCAGTGGCTGTGGTCAGCAGAGCATCCGTCTCACCGCCCTCATTGGCCATCTCCGATTCACTATTGCGCCGCTCCAGAGTGCGTCCGACCTTCTGAAAGCCATAGCTAAACACATCCTTCACCCTGTCGCCGGCATCGATAAGAAGGTCGAGACTTTGCCGTCGTCCACTGGTCTTAAAGCTATTCGAACGCGATAGCCACTGACTGAGGCTCTGTTTGCGGCTCATCTGTTGTCCAGCCAGGCCGAGGGTGCTGCTGTCGTCCTGGAATATCGTTGTGCAGGTCACCTTGCGTTTGGGCTCATCCGACGATGAGGTAGAGTGCTGCGATTGCGCATCCGGTTCTAAGCTGCCCAGGCCATAGCCAAGACTTTGACCACCACCAGCGCCATCCAATCCATGTTGCTCCAGCAACGATTGATTCGAGTAGCTGGAGCTGGTGCTATCCGAATGGGATAAACGTATTTCCGTCCATTGATCAATATCATTATCCGCTGGCGGTACCGATGTAGACGCTGACGCCGATGCCGATGCTGATGCCAAGGAACTGCTGCCGGACTCAGAGCGCGGCTTAACCTCGTAGGGACCATGCAACCCTTGAGCCTGGGCAAACAGATTATTGTCCCCATCGGTGGCACTTGTGCTAGCCGACTTGGGCATGCCACCGGCCAGCTTCTGTGGAAAGGTTAGCACCGCCTCAAAGTCATGCAACAGATGCGGACATTCGTGTGGATCGGCATGTCGCTGGCGTGGTGAACTGGCGCCACTGCTTAGACGGTCCGGCATCCGCAGATATTCTTCCTCTGGTGGTAGCTGCGACGTCTCCTCCGGCTGCTGCTGCTGTTCGGAAACGCTTGCTGTGAGCGCATCCACAGCTTCCACCTGACGTAGCATTGTTTCATAGTTGAGCAGATTGTTGCGCTGCTGCCGCTGCCTGTGTATGTCCTCAGAGATCTGTTCCAGATTCTTAAGCGCCTCGTTGTAGGTCAATTTCGCTGCGCTCACCTTTATCTCCAGCTCATTGACGCGCAGCTTTTGCGCCTTCAACAGGCCGTTGTAGTTCGCGCGCGTCTCATAGTAGGGCCTGCGTATATGGATAAGGACGAAGATTGGAACGGGTTAGGCGGATACACCGCATATTAGTGGGCGTGCCAAGGCAGCAGGTGAGGATATACTCACGAGCAGTGGATACAGTACATAGCGTGCATTATGCTAAAGTATCTCAACAAAAGTAAATTGCGCCTCAGCTGCAATCTTACGAACCGAACAGGAAATAGGAAATAGAACCCAAAAGTAAACGAAAAAACAAATGAAAATACAAAGGAAACAGAAAAAATAAATTAAGATTCAAAAAGAGATAAGCCAAAAGAAGAAAATATAAAAATTAAATTTAATAAATAAAAATAACCAAAGGAAAACATCGTAACTCGGCCGATGAGGTCTATCTTTATCCTGGCAGATGCAGAGAATTTCAATAATATTTTATTTTTACAAATGATTTGCTTTACAAATTAATCTATTATGATTTATTTTACTAAAAATAAAAAAAAAACAATTTTATTTTAATTAAATATCAATCGATAAGTTAACAACAAAACGAAAAATTCATGAAGAAAACTTCAAGAAGTAAAAGTATTTGGGAATTATTTGAAAAAACTTCATGAAGTAAAATGTGAAAAGCGACGTAGACCAAAAGTTCTACGGAAATTTTGAAGCATACTTTCGGGCGACCTTCTATTACGGACGGTACATATATTGTGGGGGGGGGGGGGGTGATTTCTGCAGAAGGATTGCTCTGCCAGGACATGCAAATAGCCCATATGCCAAAGTGCGGTAGGGTAGATACTTATTAGGCGTTACCTGGAGGCGCGCAGCGCCTGCTTCAGTTGTCCTTGCAGCTTGCCCACGCGATTATTGGCCACCTCGAGCTTCAGTTGGCACATCTTGAGGGCGTTACGGGTATCGGTGACTTCCAATTGGGATTGATTAACCTTACTGGCCGCATGGCTGAGCATCTCTTGGCAAGCGGTATCTAGCGTTGATTTTTCGCCCAAGCCCTGCTCGGCCAGGTAAACCATTTCCTTGGCGGCGGCATGTATGGATTTCGCCTTCTCATGATTGGCCGCCGCCTGCTGTGTCTCCTTGGTCAGCTGGGCGGCATAGATGCGCGACTCGTAGTACGGCTTGGCGGCATCTATTGAATTGCCCAGCTTATGGGCAGCCGCCTTGATGCGAACCACGCTCTCCGCCAGCAAACGCTTGAACTCGCATTTCGACTCCTGAAAAACATGTGCATCAAAATTTGTTACATCATAAATTGCAAGCGTAAATGCAACAACAAAAAAAAAAAAAAACGAAAACAACAATAAAAATAAAAAGAGAAAAAAATCAATAACAAGTCAACTTACATCGAGCTCCACTTCATATTTATTGATATTGTCCGTTGCCGTGTTCAATTTCTCTAGTTCAATCTGAGCCAGGAGTATATAAGGAGTGTGCGAGCGAGAGAGCGAGCGATACAAAGAGAGTGACAGAGAGGGAGAGAGAGAGAGAGATGAAGTTTTTGCTTGAGTGATGGCTAAATGCTGCTCGCACTTACCTGGACGCGCGGATCCACGGGTGTATTGCTTTCCGTAGACATTTCTCGCCCTCCCGCTTTCACAACAATTTGTTTGTATGCGTTTCTCACCGACTGCGATTAGAAATCCGATAACAAATTTGATTTATTAAACATAACTGTCATCGCGTTTTTAGTACGTTTACTTGTCTTTAATATTATTGTGGAACTCTTTCCATTCGTTTCGCCAAGTTGAAAATTAAAGACAGCAATTATTAGTTGAAAAAGCTTCTTCTTGCAACGACAACAACACAAACAACGATGACAACACGGTGAACGCAGCTTTTACCAAATGCAAACAGAATACAGTGGAGCCTCGATAGTTGAAATTCATTTTCGCTTATTTGTTACAAATATTTTATTTTATAACATGAAAACACAAATTTCGATTAAATACGCATTTTAAAAAATAATCTGCCTCGAATTTAATTTATCTTATCGAATATTTACTGTACACACCTAAAAACTCTCAGCTGACTCGTCGTGTCTGTCTGCACGTTGGGCACACTGAAAGCTAAGCGACTATTTTGACTTTGTCACGCAGTTGGCAACTTTCCCACAAAAACAATAAAAATAAATGCATCCGCTAATTTTGTCAATAAAAGAACATATTTTATTCACTGCACGTTCAGCAATGTTAATTGTTTAAACTTTTATTGGTTGCAATTTTTTTTAATTTATGCACATTTTTAACAGGAAGGGTATGCAAATGTTATAACAAATATGCAAATTTATTGTTATTTCAGTTTATTTTGTTCAATTTATTTTTGTTGAACACCACCAGGCAGACTGACTAGCGCCATCTAGTGCCAGCTTTTGCAATAAGCATCCATTTACCAATTATCTGGCATCACTATAATAAATAAATACGAACCTTTCAAATACAAATAATTTTAGATTTATTGCTTTGCATTAGCATTTATAAAATAAATTTCAAGGCAAATCATGTAAATCGACAGTTTAAAGTGTATATAAATTGTGGTATTTATTACCTAACAAATACTGCACACTTAACTTTATTGGTATTTTTTAGCGCAAGCTTACCGTTTATCACAGAATGTTATTAGTATTTTGGGATTTTGGGGCGTAGCGCTTGCAATCACATTGCTAACGTTAGTTGTTAGTCTTCATTTTGTTTTTGTTGCGCGCGGTAGTTGCGTTGTTTTGGCGCTGCGCAGCGTTGTTTTCCTAACTAAAAAAACACAAATACAAAAATTACAAACAAAACAAAAAATCAAGAAAGAAAATTAACATGAAAATTTACTGAAAATCAAGCAGGTCGTAGGCAAAAGAAATTAAAAAGAAAACTTACGTAAAAGCCTTTTTTCATTGCATTTTTTTACGGTTTTTTTCGTGTCTGATTGTGAAGTTTGTGGTGTTTCTTTAGCATTTTGTTGTTATTGTTGTTGTTGGAAGATGCGCGCGCGCAACTAAATAGGCATCAAAATATTAAAAATAAAAAAGTTCAAAACTAAACCAAACAGCCTCAATCATAAAAAACGTGAGTTTACTTGTTTTTTATACCGTAAAAATATAATACAAATATAAATGAAAACTACCAAAATACTTAAGCCACAAAATACAAATGCAAGCGGCGTCCGACTTCAGCGTTGTTGTTGCTGCCAATCTTGTTGTTGCCTTTGCTTCTGTCTCCGCTTGCCTTTTATCTGGCTGCCTGCTTGCTTGCAGCAAGTGATGGCAGCACCAGCACCAGCAACAGCAGCGACGTCGACGTCGCCGTCGACGTTAACGTTGACGTTGACGACGATGGCAGCAGCATTGTCTTATTGTCTGCGTGTTAACTCGTTTTCCTCTTGGTTTGCGTCTTTTATTGCTGTGTCTGTGCCTGTTTTTGTTGTTGTTGTTGTTGTTTCTTCTATTACTTTTCTTTTTTGTTTGTTTATTTTCTGCTTTTGTTGGAAAATTCGATTTCAGTTGCAAGCGGCGCTGTCGGCGCTGACGCAAGCGCAAACCTTTTAAAATCCGCCCTGCAGCAACATTAGTAACATACACACACACACACAAACACACCCGCAGAGAGTCACACACACATACCCCTTAAATGTTTGCTTGTGTTAAATGAAAGTTAAAAGTTAAAAAAAAACAACAAAAAGTTAATTTGTATTAAATCTTTTTTCTTCTTGTTCTTTTTGTCGTGCTTCTTCTTGAGCACATTTCCGGTTGCAGCGCTGCATTCACCGTCTTACCCACAACAAACAAAAAAAAAACAAAAAAAAAAAAAAAACAGCAAACAAAACATAATAATTCCAACAAAATCAAAACATAAACAAAGTTTAAAGTTACAATAAAAGCAAATAGTAGCATAAAACAAAAAACAAAAAACAAATACGACGTTTATTTTTATTATTATTTTTGGGTAAGTTTCTAATATTTTTATTTGTACTATTTGCAGATAGATATTATTGTATTTTCCTTTAATTGTTTGTTTATTTGTTTGTTTGTTGGTTATCAGTCCTTTTGGTTGCTTCTATTTTTTCATTTGATTGCTTTTGATAAGCATCTTATCATATGATAAAAGCTCACAAAGCTTAAAAAGTTAATTAAAGTATTTAAAAATTCGATTTTTTCGCACTGATAATCCAGTATACAAATTACATGTGCAAATATATTATAAATAAAAGAAATCTTTATTGATACATTGTTCACATCTCAAATGATCAGTTCTTGTCAACTGTATGTAGTATGAAAGCAGAATCCTTTTGATATATTGACATATCTGCTTAGATATTGAAAAATCGTCAAGTCTTCATTTTCCATTGACGTCCGAAATTATCATCGCTCAATGCCGATAATAGTCGAATATTCCAAACATTTGATTATATTATATATATGTATGTATGGTACATATGTATGTATGTATGTATGTATGTATATATTTTTTTTTAACATAGATTTTAACATATGTGCATATGTATGTATCTAAGAAATGTTTCATCAATGTGAAAAATGATAAAAATTGGCATATGTATTTGTTAATCTGAAGACAATATATATTGTCACTATAATTGAAAACCTTCTATTTAGATACTTTCAATTATACCTACATACATATGTATATGTACAATGGTATGTAGGCATGTTTGTATGTACATACATTTAATAATTTCTAGAAAATGGAATAAATAAATATTATATTGCATTACTTCTCACGTGGATTTCACACGTAAAAGTTATTGCATAATAAATATATATTTATTAAAATAATTTACAACGTGATGTAATGAATAATTCCAAATCATTAAGTCAAGAATCTAGATATATAGATGTACATGTATATGTATGTATGTATACCAATCGATAATAAAAGAATCATAAAAATATATGTATGTGTATACATACATACGTATGTACATATGTATGTACGATATTTATGAATAAGCTTATATATATATATATTGTATTGGTTATTTTTTGATTTAATGTCGTGTCGTGATGTTTTTATTTTTGGAAAATTAGTCCGTGCTGTAAGCTATGGACTCTCGGCTGTGGGATATGAATTCGTACGTGCACATACATGCATATATGTATGTATGTATGTATGTATGTGTGTATGTACATACATTCTTACATACATACTATATGTATGTATGTATGTATAAAGCCCTTATTTGGTGCTCGCGCTCTAATTGAAAGCAAAACGCTGATTCGCCTCACTTTGTAGCGATCATTTAATCATCGATCATCGATCATTGATCATTGATTTATTTTCAAACTCATTCGTATGCCTCTTCATGTACGTACACTTGTATGTATGTATGTATGTATGTATGTATGTATGTATGTTCTTTTAGGGTTTCATTGGAATCATCATCGCTTTGTCCTCTAATATGTATGTATATATACATACATATATGTATATTAATTTGTTATTTTTAAATATCTGCCGACAAGTTTTGCATTTTCTTCCAGTGGTTTTCCCTTGAAACGCCCCACCTATCCCACCTATCCCACCTTCCCCGCCACCCCACCACCCCTTTCCCCACACCCACGACAGTCTTTTGTCATGAGCCCTGCGACACGGGGAGCTTAAAATAGATCAAAGGCAGGCAAAATCGACGCTAAACATTGGAACTGTAAAACTGCGGAACTGCGGAACTGAGAGACTGAGAAACTGCTACTGACTAACTGAGAAACTAATTGAGACACCCCTCACCTTAACCCCCCTGCCCCTCATTTGTTGATCAGCTGAAGCAACATTTATTGTTTTTTGTTGGTGATTTTATTTTGTTTTTTGTTCTGTTCTTTTTATTTTCTTTTTCTTTATTTTATTTTTGCGGTGCATTAGCCTTTTGGCTTTTCCTTTGTTGTTGTCGTTTAAATAAATCTTCACACGCATTACAACAAAGTCAAGAATAATGTTGAGCATACTCGACTAAGAGATACCCTGTAACATGCTCTCAACCCACGTTTCACAGTAAAAAACTAAATTATGTTTGATGTAAACATGAATGTACAAGTGTTGACTTTTTTTATTGTATTTCTGCTGTTATTAAGATACCCTTTACCATGAGATTATTAATGGGTATATGGATAGCGCATATACGCAGACTTGTGTTGAGAGGGTTAGCAGAAGATGTGATATGTGGGCGTGGATGGGTAAAAATAGAAAACGCTTTGCTCTCTCTCTCTCTCTCTTATCTCTCTCTCTCTCTCTCTCTCTCTCTGTGGTTTCAGCTTATGCTGCACTCATAAAGTGCATTATTAGTGCCTTCATTGCGTGACCTTTTGGGTCAGGAGGAGCCATTCTATTCAGTTATAATGTTGCATTTGAGTGCGAAGTTCAAGGATAATCCATTCGATGAGCTCTTCTAAACCGTTAACAGTGAACTTTGGCATTGGGAAGCGAGTCCCGTTATAAGCCTGATTCAGCTGATTTTTTTATTGCCAAAAATGTAACCAATTTGCGTAATTAAATATATACCATATGATTTTATATGAATAAATAAATCTTTATAAACTTTGCTAGATTTAATCTTTTCTCTTTAGCATTCTAAATGCATTCTAAATGTTTAGCCATAAAAAACTGAATTTAATTTTTTTATTTGTTAGTAATTTAATAAACATTTAAGCTTGGTCTGTGTGTGTTTATATAAAATATTATCTTTCTTTGAGTATTTTGTTATTATTATTACTTTTTGCAACGGGTAATTCGTTAATAAGTGTGGCCAGGCTAGCCGAAAGCAAAAAGAATAAAAATTTTTAAATTTCGCAATCGACACATATACATATGTACATACATATACATATACGCATACGCCTGACATTGAAGGCAGAAAAAAAATATCATATGCATGTATGCATGCCTATGTGAATGTGTATGTCGCAGATCTGCTGCTTATTTGCTTGAGCAACACTTGCCACTTGCCACTTGCCACATGTCGTCGTGTCGCTTCCTTCGACGCTTGCGCCGCTGGAGGCAAATTTGCATATTTTATATACCCTTTCCGAAGGGTGTTTTCAGTTGGATGCTAAAAATGTATTACTTCTTTTTTTCACATATACATATACATATACATATATACATACGTACATATGCATTTGTATATGAACAGGAACGATCAGTCGGGGATATAATTATTATATGTATAAAAGTTAATTAAAATATATTGTAGTATAAAATAAAGATTGAGTTATTTTTTGACGAGATTTATATACACATCGGATGACTATATCCTATATAATGAAGGGTATACACACACACATATATATGAATATTTGCTGGAGTTGCCATTAAGTTTGTGTTGTTTTTTTTGTGTTTTGTTCATTTTTCTAACTGACGCGCTAAAGTGCCCGTTGACTGTTGCCCGTTGCAAGTTTTAAGTTGTAAGTTGCCAGTGGCACTGCAAACTCATCACGATTATCATGTGCATCTGCATGTGCGGCTGCAACAATAACAATAACAACAATAACAATAACAACAATAACAACTGCATCTATCACTACAACCAGCAACAACGTCATCAGCCTCATCATCTGCTATATCATCATCTGCTATATCATCATCATAGGCAACATGCATTGCATTTCTAGCGGTTCAATGAACTGTGACCGCATTCTTGTTGTTGTTGTTGTTATTCTTCTTCTTCTTCATATACTACGTGTTGTTGTTGCTATTTGTTGTTACTGTTGTTTTTGCTTTTGCAAATTTACACAATGCTGCACGTTTAGCAATAACGCCGACATCAACCAGCAGCAACTTTATCATGATGCAGCGCAAAAATATTGTATATATGTACTCGTATGTAATTGCAACTTTGTGTTGCAGCTCCCCTCCCTCTATCCCTCTATCCCCCTATCGCCCTATCTACCTTTGGTAAACGTGGCCCACGCACTGCAACTTGACACTGCAGCATCTCCGGTGTGGCAGAGCCACCCAATTACATCATAAAAAAAAGAAGAAAATAACTTCTACTTGACGTTGTTCGACTAAAAAATACCGTGTAAATTCTTTAAACACTTTTTGACAATAACAAAAACTATTTTTAAACTAATATATTATAATTTCCATTTCAACAATTCAACGTTAAAATCTATAATAAATTATTATCATATTATACTATTACATGAATATTTATTCAAGGTGCAGGGTGTTAAGTTATATATATATAATATACAATATAAAGAAGAAGAAAATTGCATGCCGCATCTGAAAATATGTTAGATTTGTGGATTGAATTGGAGGCGCCAATGGCAGCTGTCAAGAATTTCATTTAGCTGGCTAAGTCAATTATGGCCAAAGATTTTAATCGACTTTGTTTAGTTGTATTTAATTGACTTTTGTCTATTGTTGTTGCTACTTTTGTTGTTGTTGTTGTTGTTGTTGTTGTTGTTGATGTTGATGTTGTTTGTGTAGTTATGAGATGTTGAGGGATGGCGGATGGGGGATGGGGGGAATAACCGCCGTCAGGTGACAAAGTCGAACTCAAAAGCCGAGGAACGTGACATGCATGCAAATTGTGCATTAAATGAAACACTTGAACCTGAAACTTGAACTAAACTAATATGTGATCTGGTTTGCAGTCCGTGCCATCGGTAAACAACTCAATCACAAAGGCATTGCCATATTAACATTTTCCTCAATATCACAATATCGCAATATCGCAATATTCAATTCAATTGCTATTGTATTTGTAATGTTGGAGAAATTGTTTAAAGTTTCTTTTCGAATAAAGGTTTAAGTGCTCAAATCTAATTTTGTGAATTTGAATTTTTATCCCTGATACGAGCATGATAATTTAATGTTGATATACTAATAGATACTATATCTTTTTAATAATAGTACTAGATATGATAATTCTACGACTTAATACAATAATTTATAAATATGTAGTGTCACGGTCTCTCAATAATAATTCTGCACTGCAACTGTTTGATAAGAAATCGAATTATTAACAGTAGTTAGACGCAAAGGTTATTTGTTAATAAAACTAATAATTTATTAATAGCGGCATGCTCTCTTAATTATTTATAATTATTATATCACATGCACTGCAACTGTTAGAAAGACTTTGATCCATTGGAGATCAAAATATCAACAGCCCCTGAGATTATTTGTTACTAACGATGTTTACGTAGATTTATTAAACGAATAAAGTTAAATACATAACATATGTAATGGTTAAATAACTTTATTTGTTTAGTTGTAGAATTATTGCAATTGTAATTCTAGGGTATATGAATTAATAAAATTATTGTATTGTATTGTATGTATATTAATTGCTTGTTCACTATAAATGCTGTCGACGACATGGATTAATTACCAATTTACTTTTGTTTCTAATCTGTGATATTATGCATATAATTAATTAAGTTATTGTATATTATGCCCAATCAACTGAGGTCAAAAGAAAAGAGGAGAAATAGAAAATAAACCGTCGATGAGATTTTTATGATGACAGTTAATCGGCAAAGAGCGCCTGTAACACCTGAGAATATAACGATTTGTTATTTATTTGTTTTTTATTTTGTTTGTTTATTTATTTGTTTTTAATTTTTTTTTTTTTTTTTTGGTGTTCCGTATGTGAGTTTAAAGCAAGCGCCAATTTATTTATACACATATTTATGTACGTACGTGTGTATTGTCTTTGGGTTTTATTTATTTGTTGTTAGAGTTTTTGTTTTTATTTTTATTTTTATTTTTATTTTTATTTTGGCTTTTATGCAATTAAACATTTTTAAGATAGCCAAGTTAGATGGCTATCGGGTGGCCTATGGGTAACACTAAACGGTGGGGGAGCGGCAGCGTGGAGTTAGACGTGCTTACAAACTGGTTCTCCATTCTCAATTCTCAATACTCAATTCTCTATTTTCAATTCTCAATTCTCAATTCTGTTCACTGCGTTTGGTTTGCATGCCACCCAACGAGACGTGGACGAGACGTGTACAGTGGGGCAAATTGGAAACCCACTATTTGGGTCGCCTAAAAATTGTTGTTGCAATTGTTGTTGCAAGTGTTGTTGCAATTGTTGTTGCACTTGCGATTGCCGTCGATTGTTATTGTTGCAATTGCTGTCGAGTTATTTATACATTCTATGCGTTTCAATTGATTTCTAATTAACCCAGGTATTGTATCATAGCTTTTTTTGTTGTTGTTGTTGTTGTTTACGCCCTGCCCGCACGTGTGTGTGTGTGTGTGTGTGTGGCATGCACTTGATCCACTTCCGCTGGTGGCGCCACCCCCAGTTGACCCAATCTCACACGTGCCGCACGTGGGTGTTAACAATTTTCTATCCACATCTCTTTACGATTGTATATGGTGTTTTTTGCTGCTTTTTGCTGCTTTTTTGTGGTTTTTGTGTATCACCATGACAATTTGTAGGTCAAGCGTCATTTTGTCGGCTTTTATTGTTGGCAACGTAGGTGGCGCCACTGTGCGTTGCCAAGATGCAGATAATGTTGGGCTGCCTTTTTAGCTGCGGCTTTATTAATTGCGGTCACAATTAAGAGCGGTAAATGGACAAACGAACAAACCGACCGAAAGACAGACAGACAGACGGACGGACATACGGACAGTTGTACGTACGCCCATTCAAGTCAATTAGCTTTATGTAGGCGCAAAAATTAATTTGTTTGCCGCCAAATGTGGCAAAGTGACTGCAAATAGGCAAAACAGCAAATCAGCAAAATTACAAAAAATATTTAAAAAAAAAAGAAAAAAAAGGAATATATTATTTGGCACACCGAAGATTGAATGCCCTTACACACTTATAAGTTGCAAGATAATTTTACATTTTGAATAAAAGTAATTGTATTTCTATTGTATATAATTAGGAATATATTGATATAGTAATCCAATCCTGCCGATTCCGAGATGTACATACATTTTGACATACTTGTTTCGTAAAAGTATTAACGTATTTGCTGTCTGCACGTTACGTTTGTCGTAACAAAATGTATGATGTTCTCTGTAAAAGGGTATATACAATTGTATGAAACAAAAATATATTACAGTGTAGATGGATGGACATACATATGTATGTACATACATATTTGAAGCACACGTAATCTTCGCTACAAAGAAACCCCCAAAAGTACCCCCACCCCCCCCCGTCTCTCGGCTTATTCAAAGTTTTGATACTCTTGATGTACGTTTGGGGAAACGAATATTTGCTAGTAATCATGTGAATGAAGGAATGAATAAATTAAACAGTGAATACTGTTATTTATTACTTATGGAAATTATGATACATTCATTTATGTATTCATGTATTTGTACAATTCCTATCTCGTATCGCGTGTCTCGGGCCACTAAATAAGAATGGAACTTCAGTTTTTGGGCATTTAAAATGATGCAACACATTGAATGAATGAATAATACATCATATTTGTATGTATGTACCATATACTTGTATTTCTATGCATACATATACATACATACATGCTGCAATGATTTATGGCTTGATCTATTTATGTGTTAGATAATTTTGAAAAATATATCCACTTAATATTTTAATTCTAAAAGTTTTTAAACTAATCGAATACATACAATAAACGAATGCGAATACTGAGAATATTTCAATGTAATTATCAACATTGAGGGTTCTTGCATAATCGTATAATCGTATAATCGAATCGATAATAATTGTAATATTCCATCAGGCCATTAAAATATTTTCAAATATGACTTTGCATAATTTCTTGTTGGCACAGAAAGCCTTTAATGTCAGTTATCGAAAGTATGAGTATCTATTGATAGGCACAACAAATGCTGTTGACTTGACTTCACTTCATTTGTTATACATATAATATGTACTCGTATGTATGTATTGCATTATATGCATATGTATAATAGAAGAGACCTTCGACTGCCTGTTGCAAACAGCGTGACAAAGTTTGAATGCCCCATGGGCCAGGCTCTCGACTCAGGCAGCGGAATGCGCTGGCAATTAAAATGAACTCACGCTGGCAACCCTGACAAAGACGTGCCGCCAGTTGGACGCACAGACGGACACTCGCACACTGCAACTGCAACTGTCTAAACATAAAGCTAAGGCAATAGCAAAAATAATCAAACATGCTCGACTGCTAGATATCCTGCACGAGACATACGCAAAAACCTAGACAAAAGCTAAAGACGTGAAATGTCTTCCGCATGAATTTATCCAATTCTTATGATATATAATGTGTATGTATACTATATATACTGTATGCATATATAGCAGGCAAATCATACATAACGGTATTCATGGTTATTATCGATGCCCATTTCTGTGTGTTACATACACTTAGCACAGTCTAATGATACACCTTCTACTCCAGGGTAGAACATAGCCAAATGATATCGATGACGTTGAGAAAAATCACAAGTGGAATAAAATAATCAACGATTGAACATGAACAACAAATGCGCGCGCTTTGATTTCAAAATGTGCTCAGTCGACGTCAACGTCAACGTTAATGCTGACGCCAACAGCGACGCAAACAGCGGTGCTAACAGCTACTGCGCACGCGTAACAAATTTGTTATGTTCGCGCCGTTGGCGAAACTTAAATTGGCTTAAATTGTTGTAATAATTATTGTTTTTTTTTTGTTGTAACAAGAAAAGCAAGTGCCACAGAATCGACTTTGAAAATTCGCCAAGATACAAATTCTTTGATTATTATTTTAAATGTATAATGTATATGATATATTGCTAAGAAATTGCTAAATGTTGTTTCTTTTTATTTTAATTTGTACTTTTATTATGAGTTGTGTATAAAGTGTAGTCTGAATTTTCTTTTAAATGATTAATTGTATATAAATCTGATTGTATATGTGCATCGAAAAAAGAAAAAATAAAAAAACTTGTAAAATACAAAAAAATCGCATTCTATCCTTTGAGAATTCTTTATTTAAATCCAAGAATAATCGATAATTTGCCAGTTCTATTGTTACGAATTTTATGCGTTTCGATTGCCACTTTCCGCTGTCGTCAGTCAAAACTTGAGCAGAGATTTTTTCGAGTGGTTCTCTTGTGTGTGTGTGTGTGTGTGTGTAAGATTGTTTTGACAGCTACATACTACAATACATACATACACATACATATATTTCAATTACTTAAATATCTTCCAGTGTTTTGTTTTGTTTTGTTTTGTTTTGTTGTTTGGCAATTATGCTGAGTGCATGTACTCGCATTTTGTCTCGCACTCGTCTTTTGTGCTAATGTGTCTAACAAGATTAACATGAATGAACATGATCATCAGTTTTGAACTGGTTCGAAATTGAAAAGCACAAAGCCAAAATGTCGCGTCACAGCAGCGCACCTCACCTTGCCACGCCTGGTCAACGATCAATCAAAGCAGCCAATCAATCAACAGCCAAACAACGCACAATAAGAGCGAAAGAGATATTGAATCTGACGCGATGGACGGAGAGCTTGCAACTGGCTGACAGCCTTTTGAGGCATTTGATAGACACAATAAACACACGTACCCATACACACATGCATATACATAATATGCACACATACACATACATGTACAAATTATGTTTGACGATGCCACAATTAGTAGCATCAACTCATACACTTCAGTCACTCCATCTCTTAAGTCCAATTGATGCTACATCAAATACATATATACATACATACATACATATATTCATACATACACATACATATGTACAAGTATATCCAATTCCAGTTCCATCTTGTCCAATTGAAGCTCACAGCTAACAGATAAATAATTAACACAGAATTTTGCGCTGTGTGGCAAGCAGCTGTGGCTCCACATCTTCGTCATTCATACATATATACATACATCTATATTGTATATGTATGTGTACATACATATGCCACTTTGGTGTCAAATACTGTTGCACTTCATCAGGCAATTGGTCGATTGTGCCCCCACTCGAGTGTGTCTGTCAGCGTGTTGCCCCTTTTCGTTGTGCCACTTCTGAATGGTGGAGATGTAACAAAACGATGGATCCATCAATTGATGGAAAATGGCCACGGTGCCAGTGACTAGAACTGCACGACTAGAGGGTGTTGTACCCCATCTTGTGGCATTTACAGGATTGAGTGTGTACACATGGATGTTACTTCAATTGCAAAGGGCAATAAAATGATCGATTAACAGCCTCATGCACAGTTGAATCATTTTGTGCAATTACTTGCCATGAATTTCTACGGAGAGATCATTAAACTATAACTTCTTCACATAATAAATAATTTATTAAGTATGTTGTATGTATGCATACTTTTAGATGATTCCATTTGATTAAGGTACTTCTTTTAAAAAATTCATTCATAAGTCTATGAAATAAATTTCAAAATGTATTTCAAATTGTCTGCCCTTGTAGGCGGAATCATGAGAAAATATAAATAAAGCATTAATCGAACAATGATTGATCGACTAACCGAATATCAATAAAACAAATTATAAAAATTGCTTAAAGTATTAAATTAAATTAAATTAAATTCACTTTTCCACTGAACCTAATTATATCCCGCTTCATTGACTGATTGGTGAACTCAGTTATTGACATTATTGTTACGTCAATTATATGTACACACATACATACATACCATACATACATATATACTATATATATATATAATTTTGGTAAGATTTTTATGTGAAGTGCGCTTATGCAATGGCAATTATAGCAATTAAGTGACCAATAATTTGCTGGAGATCACATTTTGTTAAGAATCAATTGGCAATTTATTGCACTTATAAAATAAGCAAATAGTCGCAATAAATAAACATCACGTCGAATGCCGCACTCGATGGAGCGCACATACAAATACAAATTGATTAATTATTTTGAGTTTTCGTTCTCTTTACTCGATTTTTATTATTTCTACTGTAAATGTTGATGTGGTTTTTAATGAGCTGCGCAGTGGGGAATGACAGCCTAAGGGTACCAACCAATGGCATAGCCCGCCCATAGGTGCCGATGGGTGCGGGGGAGGCCGCATGCTTGCGCAACAAATTTACGACAACAATAACAAAGAACATCGAGCCAACATATGCCACAATTTTAACGAGTATTCAAACTCTATTACATAGTATACAAATTTATCATATTATCATCATGTCATCCATATAATGTAGTATATACATAACATACATACATCCATGCATACATGTAATATCACAGCCAAATAAGCCTGGGAAAGAACCAACACCAGCCAGGCTAAGCTGAGATTTTTGTGATTTCCCGCCCAACATATAATATATTACCAATTGGAATGATAATATACCAACTACAATAAATAAAAAAATTATTAGTTATAGTATACAAATATAAAAGTACATGCTTATGTCGCTGGTGAAGATTATAAATAATTAAATAATTTTATGTATTTGTGTTCGTAAGAGAATAAAATAAATTAATTATATTGATGTATTATATCTAATATTATATTTTATTTCTCCTTTTATTTTATCATTTTCATTCTACAATTACAACAATAATTTATATGTTATTTGTCGTTTAATCGAACTGGTCACCAGGCTTTGTATAATATAATATTATGTATGCAGGAATAGTTAAAGTTGATAATGATGGCATTCAATTGATATGGTATATGGTATAGGGTTCGATTTGTATCATGTCAGTGAACCCAATGGCGACAACAATATGGCGTCCAATTTACTTCCGGTTAAGTTGAAGTTGTTTTTCAGTTGTCCCTGCTGTCGCTTGCAGGTGTGTGTGTCTATACATATATATATATATATATGTATGTATTCATTTGTGTTAGAGTATAAAATAATAACACTGCAGTATCATGACGCAAAATGGCCATGCATAAACAAGCACCCAATAGGCACCACCCAAGAGGCACCACCCACTAGGCACCACCCACCAGTCAGCCCCAACCCACGCAGGCGATGGCAAGTGGCTTCCGGTAAATACTGGGCCTCTTATCGGTGTATCAACTACCGGCGGGAAGTTCCCTGTCCAATCACCGTAATGCGTATTAAATTTATGAGCGCGAATTTATCTATCATTGCTTGTCATTGTTATTGTTATTGTTATTATTGTAGCGGTAGTAATAAAACAAATTCAAATTAAGGAAATTATGCTCAGAATGCTGAAGAACAAATACACTTACAGATTCATTCAAAAAAAAATAAATAAATATAAAACAAAAAGAAAACCATAAATATTGGCAAATGGAATATAATTGAATGTTTATGCAAAAATCATTGTGATCAAATCGAAAAGTTTCAACAAGAAAACAATTTGTTTATCTGAGAGATACATTGCGCCCCATTGCTTCTGTATAAAGTTGTTGAGTTCGTTTGATGTTGCTTACAAAATTAAATACAATATTTAACATATAATAAATTAATTAAATTTCGTTTCTTCCTTGCCCTTACCCAATAATATTCGTCTTGCATGCAAGTATATAACATACACTATAAAAGTCAGGGAATTAAACTACTGATACGTATGTATGTATGTATGTACTACAATAAAATACGAGTATATGCGATATACTCATAAAAATCAAAATCGCTGATTGAATTGTGCCAGTGTGCACAGTGTGAACAGACAGCCTGAACACGGTATAATCAGGCCTCAAGTGGACGTGATAAGCCTCAAGTGGTTTCAGTATTGGACTGGGATTGTTTGAATCGACTCGAGTACAAAGTTTACTTTAAAGAATTGCGTTTTCATTATCAATGCCACAATGTTATAATGCAACTACGATTCGCTGTCATTTATTTTTCGCAGTGCATTTTTCCTTTTGTTGATAATTAATAAATATGCAAAAGAAACACAATCTTTAATTGTTGTTGGGCCGGTAAACATTTGCCAAACTCTTTAGAAGCCATGTTAAAGCTATAATATAGTAGGCATAAATATTATATATATGTACATACATTCATATACCGCATATCATATACCATATAGTGTAGTACCACCCGAACTGCCACCACGATTATTGTTTCCTGCCATTATTGGATTGTATAATATTATATGATATGATATATGGTATACTTGGTATAATAAACGTTCTTTATGGTCGCCAAATAAAGAAGCGTTTATCGATTCGTCCTACTAAGTGCACAGTGATTATATTCAGATACAGTATATAATACTATATAATATACTACAATATATTGTAAATAAATATATGTATGTATATATTTCTCAGTGTGTACATACGATTATATAATGAATAGCAACAATAAATAGCCCAAGATTGACTGGTATGGCGAGGCAAGAACTATCTATCACTGAGGGCATGTGAAGGTCAAGAGCATGTCTCCAGTGCAAAATGGGGGTGTTAAATAATGCGGCAGATTTCGATAAACTAATTGATGTGATTGAGATTTCACACAGTTAAAGGTCTTCTTCCCCACTGACATAAATAATGAATAGTTGCATACATACATGTCTGTTAAATATATCTAACATATGTTAAATGCGTTTCTGTATAAAAAAATTGTATATCTAATATTGTTTCAATAACAAACAGGAGTATAAATTGTCAATAAATTGGAGCTGCATCTGTTAAGTTAATACTATTATTATTATGTGAAAATATTTGTTTAGTATTTTTTTGTGTATTATGCAAGAAATCGTTGGCAATGTTTGCTTCTCGTATTTGTTCAGGGATTAACAGGCAGAGATGCACAGCAGCTGGCACATGTGTTAAACAACAACATGCAACATCTGCTTTGTGGCATAGTTGTTCAGGTGCAATCGTAGTGAATGGGTGGCAGAAGGGGAGGAGAGGAGCTTTACCTTAACGGTTGGCAAACAAACAAAGTGTGGCCACCTTTTTGTTGGGCCGCAAGTTTCAGCTGTTTCAGCTGTTTCCTGTGCGTGGGGGTCGCTGCACCCGATGTTGCACAGTGAATGCAATTCATTTGGCATATTTGGTTCAACAACCTCAATGCAAAGTTGCGGCTATTATTTGGCGTGGCACTTGTCGTATATCTGGACTCTGGACAATGGACGACAGTTGTCGGCCACCTTTACGGACTATGTTTTTATTTTTTTTTTTTGTTGGCCAAGTCATTTGCTAAGTGGCAGTTGCTATATATACATACACTGGAATTATTTATACATACATACTTGTATGCTTATCTAATATGTACGTATGTATGTGGATCTATTTTTTTTTTATATTTATTTACAAAAGATATTGCAATTCGACTCGCTTTACATATATGTCTGCCTGACGGCCTGACGGCCAGCCTGCCTGTCGCTGTCAAGTTCAAGGACCAGCAAAACCAGGAATAGTCGAGTGGAGCAGGCAAATAGGCGAATAGCCATCAACTGTAAATCCTTTGCATAGCCGCATCCTTTGTGTGTATGTGACTCTTGTGTCCTTGCTACAGCACAGCCTAAAGCGTTTGTTTAAAATATTCGCTTGACATTTAGATTTGTCATTATTTTGATTTCAACAGTTTTCCTTTAGCTGCATTTTTTCCATTATTTTTGTTTTTGTTGCCATCATTTCTGTACTTTTTGTTGTTGTTGCTGTTGTTATTGTTTCGTTTTGCAATATCTAAGGACAAAGTCAATGACAATGTGCAGTTTATTTCACTCTTAAAATATTATTGTCTTGTTGTTGTTTTTTTGTTGCTTTTGGATTTCATTTTATTAAATTTTTTTGTTTTTTGTTTTTTGTGTTTCAGCTGTCTGAGTGCCCATTTAAATTCAACACTTTAAACAATTTTAGGTGAAACGCGCCAATAATATAAACATTGAAGGACGAGGGAGTGCGTTAAAAAGGGGGTGGTTTGGGTGAAGGCGGGCGGGGAGGTGTGTGCCAGTTTATCAATTGAACGGAAGAACAATGTTTTCATTTAACATACGAGTATTCAAACATTTATCAAGAATGCTTATTAAATCCTATTTGACAAAGTAATTTATTTTGATATGTTTGCATTAACTTTAATTAAACAATATAAATTTATTGTTTACCATTTAGTGCAATAATAGTTTAATGTCTGTCTGGTTTTTATGTTTTTTCTCTCAGTTCATACAATTATACTTGAAGCTCCTTTCGCTTAATAAGAATAAAGAATATTCTGGACAAATTTTGTAATGAATTTTAAAGAGATCTCAACTAATTGAATTGCTTGACTTCTTGATAATTTAATTTGTTTTTAATGCTTTTTAATTCAGACTCAGCTGCTTTCATCGTATTGACCATAAAAATTAAATTAAATTTCTGGGTACCAAATAAAAAACAAATTGATGGATTGCTGCACATTTCATCAATTAATTCACTTTAAGTGAGCTCTAATACTGGTAATGTCTTGTAATAGTTTTTGTATCTCTTATTGCACAGTGCTCTGTATTAATCAATTGTGATGCGTCTTGTATTGGTCCCACTGTGCGGTCCCACTGTGCGTTTGTTACTACTTACCGACTTGTTAAAATTTTTATTATTAAAATCATCATCAAAATTTATATATTATTTACTTTTATTCAAGGAAACCATTAGGGAACACCAGTTTTTTGTGTTTTGATTATACATTTTTTGTGTTTCTGTTTCTGTTTTTTTTTTTTGTTTTGTTTTGGTCATTTTGGCTGTCAAACGTTACGCGCTTTTACACTCAAAACGTTTAAATATTTGACATTCATAATGCTTAGCCGTTGGCCAGGCCGAGTATTCGCCAGGTGCTCAATTTGCACTTTTCTTGGTTTTTTTTTTTGTTTTCGTTTTTGACTTGAGCTTGGGGTTTCGTGCCCTGAATAAAACTTATAAAATATCATATACATACAAATACATATCTATCAGATATTGTTGCCTTTATCTAATTGGTTTTTGTTTTTTTTTTTTTTTGAGTGTCAGGTTTAATACTCAAGGTTCAATTGAATTCTATTTCTGCTAATATTGTAACTTGTAAACGTAAGGCAACACATTTATTTATACCTTACTTATTTATACATACATATACACATGCATATGCATATACATAGTATCATGGATTGCTGATAATCACTTTGCCCGTTAAGTGTTGCCATTTAAGTTGTCTCGTTATGTCATCGACTAGTCAACAATGTGCCCAAGTGCCGACCCCCAGCCAACAGATACAAACTACCAGATACTCGCAGCGTATCTAAACAAGACGAGGGCAGTTCAAGTGATGTTTAGCAAAAGCACTCGCACGTATGTATATGCACACACACTAATGCAAATACATCTACATACATACATACGTATATGTTTATATAAGTATGTAACGAGATTGTTCTTTTAGGTTCAGCTCTTACCGTGTTATTTGAGTGCACCCCTCACCGTTCGCTCTCTTGCTCCCTTGCTCTCTCTCTCTCTCTCTGTCTCTTTCTCTCTCTATCTCTTTTCAAAAGATACACCAAATTATAGACATTTGTCGTCAAGAGCTGCATAAAAAGTCGGCAAATGCAATGAGAATCGCGTGACAGTTGTGCATTTCTCTAACTTTGTTTTGTCTACTAATGAAGTTGTCAAATTGTTGCACACTCACACATACGTGTGCATACATACGTATTTGTTATACATAGTTACATGTATATATATATATGTACATACTTAGCTTGCTTGACATTGGCGTTTTTTAACTTTATCCGTAAATTAATTAAATCTCCATGCATAGAAATCCGATATTAATGCTATGTGAATTAATAAATTATTATTGTTTACATTTTTGCAAATAATTCAAAAGTTTATATTATATAATATTATAATATAAGATATGTTTTTAATTGTCCATACATTTTAATTTTTCAATATTTTCATTTCTTATTTAAATAGTCTTGCCTTTGTCATATTATTAGATCTTATATTATATTTAATGTTTTATCTTGGATTTAGACATTCAACTATAATTGTTGTTTCATTTATGTTAACTGACAACTCGATTTGTTTGGAAATTGTTTAAAATTATGCAAATACCTGCCTGCTGCTGCTGCTGCTGCTGTTGCGGCCTTTGTTCGATCACTTTGCATCTTTTTTGACAGTCCAGTTCAGTGCTGTCGGTACGACAAAACATTCGACATGACAGTTTCCATGGCTAGAGCAGCTTGTCAGCCGCAATTCACTAGCTCATGTTAACAGCTCAAGCAGTTGTCTTTTTCCACCTCCCCTTTACATTTCCACCCCCCCTCCTATTTTTTCAGACTTTGTTAACAATTTGCCAGGCAGGCCAAATATATACTACGGTCTCTTGTGTGGCAGTTGCTTTAGAGTGAGGCATCATTTAGAATGTTGGCCGTCAATCTCTTGTCTAATTACAAACATCTCAGTGTTCAGTGTTCAGGTCAAAACGTGTGCTCTTGCCAAAAAGTCCAAAAATCATCATCAACAGAGAAAAAAAAATACAAAATCATTATTATAATATTAAAATAATTTGTATATGTATATACTTTGTGCATATTTACTAAATATTAATAAATGAAAACAAAATTTTGTCATGTTGTAACACATTTCATTACGTTATGCGGTAGCGACAATTCATTTGTCGAGCTAGTAAAATGAATTGAAACGAATGTTACGCTTGAATTATTCATTTTAAGATCTACAAAGGCGAAAAGCAACGAAAATTACACAGAAAAACCGTTTCAAATAAATTTTATAATATTGTTTCATTAACGTCACATGATGGGACAATAAAAAAAAACTATGTTAGGAAGAAGAGAGAAAAAGTCTCAAATTAGCAAACAGTTTCCAAATACTAGTCCTGCAGTTCTTGGAGTTAATGTTGAACGATTTTTAAACATACATAAATACCTACATACTCCGCCGCCCCCCTCCACCCGCATTGCGTTCCATCTGCCTATCATATTTATTGAAGCTGCTGCCACGGCCAATACATCAGATTGAAAGGCTTAAAACGGATGCATTTACACGCGATTAGCGTTAACGATTTTACGATGAAGCATACGCATACACATACATGCATATACATATTTAGCTATTGTAGCAACATTACATATTTTTTTTCATAAGAAGAATGTTTAAAAATAAATTACAATTTTTTTTTATTGATTTTATTTGTGTTGCGTTGCGTTGCAGTTGCTTGGTCTTTTTTTTTTTTTTTTGTTTTTCATTTGGTGAATAAGTGAGTGGGGGGGTAATTTGCCAGTTTATGCCCTTGCTTTGCCTGTTTATGTTGTGTGCGTGTGTGTGTGTGTTACCCCTTGTCTCCTTGGCAAAAGCTACGTTCCGAGGCGTCTGTCCTCCGTCTGACAGTTTTACATATGCTCAATGCGTTTGCTTTTAATTAGCCGCAAAAAATGCCATAAACAGCGAAACGCAATCAATGCTAGCGCTACCAATTCCCATTCCATTGGTTTACCAATTCCACCAAAAACGAGTACACTCATATTCATATTCCTATTCACATTCATATTCAGTTTCATAAGCGAAATTCTTGTGCACAGTTGGCGTTTACCTAACGCTTTGCTCTGTTAAACACACTTCAAGTGAATATTTCAACAAGGGTATATAAAAGTTAACAAACATTTTAAAAGAATTACAAAATTAAAAAAGAATATTATATTTATTTATATTTTTATATATTTGTTATTGATTAATATACATACTTTTTTTGTTTATATAATTTCATAATTATTATTGTTAAATTATGTTTAATTAATTCAATACTTGACATGTTTATTATTATCATTTATTTATTTATCGTTGTAGAATAATAAAAAATAGCAAACTTAAACTTGTTGAAAATTAATTAAATGTCATAGTTAAAAATAATATTTCTAATAAAAATTTAAGTTTAAGTAAAATTTATTTAAATATCTTTGAACTTATAGGATGCCGTCTAGTCCAGCATTTACGCATAGGCATTGCTTTCTTTTTGCTGTTCTTGTTGTTGTTGTTGTTGTTGTTGTTGTTGTTGTTGTTGCTGTTGCTGTTGTTGCTGTTGCTGTTGTTGGTGTTCAATTGGGGGGGTGTCGCACAGCTGAGGATCGCGAGGGCCCCGCCTTATCAACTAACAACTATGCGACTATTTACATATATCACCACATCGCCAGGTGGTTCTCATTGTGGCTCGGCATCTCTGGTGACTGTTGTCTCTGTGATGGTGTTGTTGTTGTTGTTATTGTTATTGTTGTTGTTGTTGTTGTTGTTTTATTTGTTATTGTTGCAGCTGGCAGTACATTGCACCGCAGTGCCAGACAAGAGGGCTGGGCAAATAGAGGCGCTGAGTCAACGGTAAATGTGTATGTATGTACAATATGTATACGTACACATACATACATACATACATATACACAAACATACATACATACATACATACATAAAGTTGACTATTGTTTTATTTTTTTTCTGTTGATTATTATTATTATTTTTTTTTGTTTCTTTTTTTCTACTGATAAGCGAATCATTGAAGAAATATGAAATAAATTCTATTTTTTAAATGAATAAAGTGCTTTGATTTGTGTTTTTAGTAACTATTTGTAGAACGTTGCAAGTGTCAAATGGTGTCATGGTGCAAATTTCAAATATAAAAATAAATTTGCTTATTTTATTTCCTTTTTGTGATTTTTTTTTTGTCATTTATAAAATTTCAAGTTGATGCCCCAATAAAGTCATCATAATTTTGATCAAACGTAAACTTTTTCTATTTATTTGATTTGTAGCATGAAATCAAAGACACTTCTTGTCGAACCAATTCAATTTTTATACATTTTTTTTTTTGGTAATTACTTTTTTGTTTTTTCTTGTATCCTATTTACTCAAAAGAAACTTTACAAAAGTAATTTGCAATAGGCATATAAAAAAGAAACTTGCCGCAAATATTGAACGCAACGTGTTTCGAATGTTGCAATTACCGAGTGCGCAGTTAAAAATTGTACATCCTAGTAATAAAAAAATTAAAATTAATGAATTTCACTATTCTATAATATATCCTATAAATTATTCAAAAACAAAAACAAACAAAAAAATTAAGTTAATGGCGACAATTTTAGTTTTACAATTATTTTTGAAAATTAATAAAATGTTTGCAAGGTAGAAATTATGTCGATTAAAAATTCTATAATACATATGATAGAATTAAACTCTTTTGAACGTTTGAACTGGATACAGGGTATAAACAATAAAAAGTCCATAATTATGTATGTACATATAGTATAAGCGCGTAATGTTTATACATTTGCCATAATTTATTGGGACCATTTCCAGGGTATACAAATTGAGATGAAATGAAAAAGTGATGCTGACTTTTTAAAGATCAATAAAAATCGACAAGAAATCTATTTGTGCTTTAGCGAATATTTTTCAACTTTTAATGACTCACTGATAATTAGATTGCTGAACTAAATACGTATGTAGGTATGTATGTATTTATGTATGTATGTACGTAATGTGCCCCATTTTGAAAGTGCTTGAACGTACTGAGCGAAATGAAATGGTCGACATACACATACCAGCACGTACATATACAATACAATATAAGCGTATGTACAGTACACATAAGTATAGTACATATATATGTACATACATACATATACTCACACTACACTACTCGTTAGCCCATAAATAACCCCAAAACAAGCAGATGCTGACATCAGAAGAAGAGCAAACAGCGACAACAACTAAGGAAACCAATCGAGCGACAAGCTCATACAAATATTAACATATGAATACTATGAATATGTATATGCATGTATGTATAACGCACACGTACTTATGTACGAAACTGGAATCCAACACATGCTAATACTGCAATACATATATCATAAACATCTGGCAGATCCGTCTATAGCCAATTGTTCTTATTAGACCTGGACGGACTGCTATTATTGCACATATACGAGTTCCATATGCGCGACATCAATTTGTCTAACAGATTGGCTAAATTTTCTATATAAATACATACAAATGTATGCACATGTACATGTATATGTACATATCTACATACTATATATATACTTATACATACATAGTAAATATAAATGGACAGTGCCTAAAAAGCCATATAAAAATTTCATCCATTTTCACCAATAATAAAATTATTTTGTGCTGCCTTTGAGCCAGCTTCATGCTGGTCCGCTAATTGATTTGCCTATGTCATTTTACTACAACAATTACAACAACATCATTGAAAAACAAAAACAGAAACAAAAACAAAAAAAAAAAAACAAAATCGCGAAAAAAAGGTCAAAACTGCAAAGGGCGAAAATGTCGAGCGTTTGCCATGGCCTGTTGTTAATTTAATTTACTTGCAGTTAAAATGTATATATTAACTTGGTTTATAGCCAATCTGCTGGCCAGCTCTCATGGGTGTGGGCGTGGACGTGGGTGTGGGTGTGTACTACCTCGAATTTTGTTGTCTATCAGCAATTGCAATCGGACGCTATTGTCTGATTGAATTTTCTTAGCTGGTTTCTTTTTCTCATTTTTTTGTAGTTGTTGTTGTTGTTGTTGTGCTGCTCATACATTATATTTATATTTATTTATAGTGCCACATGGCGTATGAGTTGCGAATATGAATATGAATATGAATGCATGTACATACATGTGTACATACACGCACACGTGCGTGAAATAGTCAACGAAAGTAAATGTATATACTTATTTATATATTATATATAATATATATATATATTAGATGTTTTAAACGGATTGGATTTTCGTTTAATTACTTAAATGCTTGTTAAATTCTATTTTCAAGTCAATTTCATAATTACGTTAAGCATTCATTTCATAAAAGTCTGCTGTCTGCTGTCGGCTGTCTGCTGCCAGTGGCATAATAGTATTTAATAGTATAATATTAATATTTCATTTCAGTTTAACGGTTGTTCACCCTAATCAAATTAGTTCATTTCAATTAAATAACTGGGACAATTGTTAAGACAATAATGAAGTAATTCAATTAAATCAAGTTTCTCTCAAGCTAGAAATAACCGATAAAATCGTTAAGATATTTTCGGCTGCACTTGTATCTGACACTTTTTGGTTTCCTTATCCAAATGTATCTCAATGTTTTCGGTTTTGTGCGTCATTATGTTGTCATATTGTTGTTTTCTATATTTTTCTTTTTGTTTTTATTATTATTATTGTTGGTATTTGTAAGGCTTGTGCTTAATTTGTTGCCAGCATTTCCTGCTAAAAAAAAAAATAAGCCAAACTAAATAAACCAGAACGAAAAGAAAAAAATAAAAATAAATTAAATAACATAAAGTCAATTAGAAAAATTTGAAAAAAATATTCATTTGATCGATCGCAAACCTAAAACTCTAGTTGTTGCTACTGTTGATGCTGATTAATACGCTTTGATTCCTAATTGCTGCCAATTGATGCAATTAAACGTGGGTCAATGCAAAGTTTAACAAGAAATCGAATAACTATTAGCAAAAATCAGAAATTACAAATCAAAAAAGCGCAGCGCAGTGCAATTGTATTTAATTGTATCTTTTCACTTGCATTTGCAATTTTGTCGCCTCTGATTGACAATTGGGGCGCGGTCGCTTAATTGGTTGCACGCTCGGCACCGCCCCTTCCCCCCAAAAAAAAAAAGTATCTCAAACTTGTTGGCAGGGAAACTAACTTATTTGACCTGCCGCGGACACATCGCCAGCTTGTCAAGTGGTGGGGGGGGGGGACGCATGCATCCGTCAAGCGGAAACAGTGAAAATCCCAAGAAAATGTTCATGTTTTGCTAAAATCAAAAAAACCAAAACAAAAATAAAATCGAAACTATAAATTTTAAATTACGTTTTTTTTTTGCTGTTGCCGTTGCCGTTTTCGTTTTCGTTGTTATTGTTATTTAATTTATTTTTATTTTGGACTTATGGCAGAGTTGTTCGCCAACAAATTCGATGGGTTGAGCATATTGCGCGTGTCTTTCAGATTTGCCATACCTAAATGCTGCTTTTAGGCTCTTTTGCCGGTGATAAGATTCGTTTGCCCGTTTTGGCAACTCATTTAATATTATGTTGCCCAAAACGTAAACTGTTATTTTCGTGATTTTACCAAATTGGTGACTACTTAAGTTAAGTTGTTAGACGATTCGTTGTCGAGTTGATTGGATCATACACAATTTTTAAGATGCTCCGAAGATGCCAAAACAACTTTTCAATTGTATAAGATGCAGGACTAACAGCTTTTACACCAAACTTATTGTACATACACAAACACACATACGTACTCATACGTAGATACACCGAAAATGGAACAAGAAACATATATTTATATTATTTTTCTAGAAGATTTTTATAAAGTGTTAATAGCGTGACTTGGAAAAATGATCGCCTCAACTGTGAAACTGAATTTCATTTACTCGAAACACTTGTATTAAACATTAAATGGATTCCGTTATATGTATGTATGTACGTATGTACGTATGTGCATACCATATGTGGTGGTAATAGTAGATACGCACTCAATACTCGGATTCGCAGATATTTCTTCAACTCAACTGCTGAAGATTTCAACGGAAGTTTCTCGCATGTTTATCGTCACATTTTAGTTGATGTTTGCACAGTTGGGCAGATCTGGCGTTAGAATTGATCGCCAACAATCTGTCAAGAGATATTATTTTTACACACCCCCTTTCGCCCACCACTCTGTTAGAATACAAAGTATGTACATGTATGTATGTTGACTATTTGCCGGTTTGACAGTTTGTTTGTCCGTCTGTCTGTTTGGCAGCCTTAAAAATTTTTGATGTGCGCATTTTGCAATTCGCAGCGACATTAATAATAATTATAATTATAAAACGTGAATAATTTTAATTTTGATATACACATACATTATTTATTATTATTTAAAATCCAAGTTCCAAAATACGCCAAATATTTGAGTTATTTTAAAATACAATTTCTGAATAATGCAAATGTTAAAATTTTGTTTTTTGCAATTTATAAATTTACATTTTGCTTAATATGTGTCATATATTTCTTTTTGGAGCAATTAGTTAAATGTTTATGAATGTGTCCAACATAAATTGGCCGTAAAAATGTCTTTATTGCTGTCGTCAATGAACTCATTTCAAATGGCCAAAATTAATAGAATATATTAAATAGAGATGGGTACATTTCATATTTGAATAAACATGACACGTTTACGAACAAAGTGTTTTCCTATTCATTGCTTTTACTTAAAACTCATTTAAATTGAGACTAAAGTCAAAGGATTCACTCGTATATACCATATAGTAAATGTATATTGATTTTGTTTTGCACAATTTCAATACTGTTCGCGCGCACTTTCAAGTTTCATCAAAAATATCCGAAATTTTTAATAAACATTTTGTGTTTCTCTTAAAATTTTCTGATTACAATTTATGTACGTTATTCTTTTGAAATACTTTTAAATGGGGTTGTTTAATTTTAAATATTTATACATTAAATATACTATTCACGAATTGTGCGCATCCTTAGTTTTTAACTGAAGATATGTGAATTGTTGCTAATTCATACAATTAAATGAAATTCTTAATTTTAAAAATGGCTATTAAATTAATTGCCACACAAAAATTGATGGGCACTTTATAACATTTTAATAATATTTATTGTGCCATTTGCTAAATATTCAATATTCCATGCTGCTTTCTTAGCTTTTAGCTTTTAGATTCTTGAATTCGTTTTTGTATTTATGCAAACATCTTTTTTTAAAGCGTAAAATGAATTTGTGCATAATATTTTAATGAATTTAATGAATTGCGGCATACAAATCGCCATCTATCTTTTTTCTTTTTCTTTTTTTTTTGTTGGTAATTTTTGTTTTTTATTTATTTTTGTTTATAATTTTTATTTTTTTTTTTTGTTTTTTAAATGTCGCCACTGAGGTGCGAGTGTCGATAGCGGGATTTGTGGACGGTCAGCAGGGGTTGCTCAGCACTTTTTGTACCCTTGCGAAAATTATTAAATATAATTTGGCCTAAAGCATCATAGAATCACATAAGAACTTTAGTTTTTGTTTGGAAAATAAATATTGCTTAGATGTAAATTTTTAATTTTAAAATTAAAATTAAGTGTAGTAAAATTCTTGCTTTACATATTAAGAGTATACGCTGTGACATACGACAATAGTTTAGCACGTCTGGGCAAGGGTATATAATCATCGAGGCATCGAGGCATCGTGGCACCGATGCCCATTTGTCCATTCTTCTCGTGCCGTGCCGTGCTGTGGCGTGGCGTGGCGAGGCGTAGCGTGGGCGTGACCATGCCCGTGGACGCAAATGTGAACGCCAAGACACGGAAAACTGACCGAACGAACATGAACATTGATTGATTTCATGCCAGCCAAACAGCCGCAAAGCGAGCAGCTTATTTTTAGCGATTATTTTCAAAAGGCGGACGGACAGCTGGTTCTGAGCAGTGCCACGGGGCAGGCTTGGTGCGGATGGGGGCACCGAATGTTATTTTCAGTGATGTGACAGAGGGTAGAGAGGCGAGGCTAGTAGGCGGCACATTTTCCTAACCAGTGATTTCGTGCCACGGAAAATGCCAAAACATTTTGCTTAACGGACATGCAACGTTCCAAGGTCGCTACAACAACTAACACCTAAAAAATACAAAAAAAAGAAGAAGAAATGCCTCTAGTTTTTTTTTTTTTGCTTTGTTTCTAATAAAAACTGAAACTCCAAATTGTTTGGACACGTCTCGACAATAATAATAATAATATTTAAATGTTTCAATAATATTAATTGCACATTAAATGATTTTCAATGAAAATAAATTCTTGATAATAATAAAAGCTGGACTGCTGCCTACGGTATATAACCTTATATTATATCGTCTCTGAAAAATGGATACATATGTATAGATATGGAATCTGATCAAGAATTGATAGAGTCTGTGACAAACATTTGCACAAGTCGCATATACCCTTTCGAAGGGTAAAAGATGTGTATACAATTGTAAACTTTTTGAATTAACCAAGTTTTTCAACTGTTTTTTTTTTTTAAATTGCAGTCCTTGAACTTGGCATACCGCTGGATAGCAGCCGCGTGGCGGCGGCGGCGACGGCAGCCGCATGGATCATGCCGTGAAAGCGACGCGCGGCCGTCCGCTCAACACGCTTCGCTTTGCGAACGATGAGCTGGAATGCCTCTATCAGCGCTACACCCTCAAGCTTCAGCGCTTCTCAGTGCTGGGCGTCGTCGCTCTGGTTGTGGTCCTTTGTGGTGTTATGGCCGCCCTCTCGTTGAGCTTCAACAAGGAGCCCACTTTTCATGTAAGTAACTCCATCACGTACCTACATACATACATACCTACCTACATACATGACACATTGTATTATATGCAGTTGTTCGTGCCTTGGTTGTAATTTTCAGTTTCAGTTAATTTCGAAAATATATTTCACTTCGATATATTATATTAATATTATTTTTAAATAAAATTAAAATATTTAAGTACTATATGCCTATGTGTGTTTGTATGTATGATGTATTGTATGTTAAGTTTGAATGTGTATATAATTGATTTTCGTTTTAGAACATTTTCAACTCGATTCTATGCGTTCTGTTTGCCATCGTGCTGGCTCTGCTGCAATGTTCGATAATCAAGGATCATCATTTGCCAACACTCTGCTATGGCATCCTTTTGTTTACGGCCAGCATTTGCATAGTGTCGATGCCAACGCTGTTTCGCGTGGACACCAAGGAGATGATGGCCGAGGGAGTCTGGCAGATAGTGTTTGTCGTATTTCTGGCATATGCCATGATGCCGTTGCAGATTTGGGAGGCGGTTGCCTTTGGCATTGTCTTGCCCACGTTGCACATCAGCCTAACGGTCTACGAGATCTGTACGATGGCGCCGGAGAAATTGGAATACAATCAGCTGATAGCGAATATTGTCATTTTCATTGGTGTAAATGTAGCTGGCCTCGTTGTCAACATCATGATGGAGCGTGCTCAGCGTCGCGCCTTTCTCGATACGCGAAACTGCATCGCTGCCCGCCTGGAGATACAGGATGAGAATGAGAAGTTGGAGCGGCTGCTGCTCTCGGTGCTACCGCAGCATGTGGCCATGCAGATGAAGAATGATATCCTGTCCCCAGTGGCCGGTCAATTCCATCGCATCTACATTCAGAAGCATGAGAATGTGAGCATTTTGTTTGCGGACATTGTTGGCTTCACCGTGCTCTCATCACAGTGCAGTGCCCAGGAGTTGGTCCGCTTGCTTAATGAACTCTTTGGACGCTTCGATCAGTTGGCGCATGTAAGTCCTTAGTATGGGAATCCCCATCGTCATCGTCATCGTCATCTTCATCATCTTTTAATGTCTAACTCATTTCGAATGTAATACAGGACAACCATTGTTTGCGTATTAAAATTTTGGGTGATTGCTATTATTGCGTGTCGGGATTGCCAGAGCCGCGAAAGGATCATGCCAAATGCGCTGTGGAAATGGGACTCGATATGATCGATGCCATTGCGTAAGTATTTAGTTAATGCTTTGCAATTTTTGCACAAGCATCGATCTTCAAATTGTGGTATAAACTTGATGCACTGCAGCACTGTGGTGGAGGCCACCGATGTCATCCTTAACATGCGCGTCGGTATACACACTGGGCGCGTTCTGTGTGGCGTTTTGGGCCTACGCAAATGGCAATTCGATGTTTGGTCCAATGATGTAACGCTGGCCAACCATATGGAGTCCGGCGGTGAACCGGGTCGGGTGCATGTGACGCGGGCCACACTTGATTCGCTTTCGGGCGAGTATGAGGTCGAGGCGGGCCATGGCGATGAGCGTTCTTCGTATCTGCGGGATCACGGCGTGGACACGTTCTTTATTGTGCCACCACCGCATCGTCGAAAGGTGAGCAGATAATTTACAATAAACTGACTGTGTCTTTATGAATACATTCATTGCAAAGTCCATAGCACTGTGCAGTAGTGTAGTGCACTCAAAAATACTGCACCCCATTCTTAGCTGTACAGTTTATTTCACTGTACCAGAAGAAGAGAGCACAACGTTTCACTGTGCTCATTGAGTGTGAGTGGACAGTAAAGTTGTACTCCTCGTTTGTGAGTACACTATTTGCCCAACTCGTATTCGTGCACAAGTCCAATCTATAACCTATATCTTTGTATCCTATATATATATCTTTAACAATTACCTATTGGTTTATGTGTATTTACAGCCTTTAATGCTTAACACGCTGGGCGTACGCTCGGCGATTGGTAGTCGCCGGAAGCTATCATTCAGAAATGTATCCAATGTGGTAATGCAGCTGCTGCACACTATCAAATTCTCGGAACCGGTGCCATTCTCCAATATTGCCACCGGTTCGTTTCCTACGGCAGCTGCCGCCCTTGGCGGGGGCGTGGTACGTGGCAGCAACACAGATGCAACGACTGCCAGCGTTCAGGTGTCGGACAAGGGGTCACGCAAGGTAAATGTCCACCATCCCACCATCCATCAGCTAATTATACTCCCCCCAGTATGTCATATACACTCCACTGTACAGAGTTCGGTGACTCTTTGTAGTACTGTAGTTCGTATATGAGTTTTGTGCATGTTCCGGGATCTTGGGGGTTATTAGTTGTGGGTCTGTAGTTGGTTTTTTTTTGTTTTCGTCTTTCGTCTCTTGTTTTTCCTTTTCTTCTTTTTTTGTCTTTTTTGTTTTCTGTTTGATATCATTTTTCGCTCAATGTCGTTTTGATTTCTATAACGTTACCAAAAGTATCTCACAGATACTCGGTCAATCGATTAGGGAACAACGGATTGCTGATTAACAGCGATGATTCTTTATGATTTCTTTCGTTGATTTCTTTCTTTTCGTTTACTTTCAGGATGCGGTAAGTTTGCCCTACCTATATGTATATATATATTTATCAAAAAAATCAAAAATAAAATTACAAAAAGAAGAAAATACAATATATATAAATATAAAATAATTTTTATTCAGTGTCCTTGTTTATACATAGATATATGGTACATCAATTATATATATATATATATATATATATATATTGTATATAGATTATTATACATATATGCCATATGCCATATAAATAACTTGTTTTCTTTATTATAACTTTTAATTTTGTGGGTTCTTTTCGTAGTCTTTACGTAGTCGCCATACTAAAACTATTATACTATTATGTATTTTTAAATATATACACTACTTATATATACTATTATATATACTATATATTGTACTTATTGTTATTTGCGTGGAAAAGTTGATAAAGTAATCACTAATTCGTTATCCGTGATCTGTAATCGATATTGTTGTCAATATATACTAACTTAAATTAGCCCAAACTAATGAATCGATCATACGCCTCGTTGTCGATGTTGTGTGCATTTTGTGTGTAAAGAAATTAGAAATTGGCCCTCTGCAATAATAGTTAATAATATATATTGTATATGTATATTGGGTTTATCCGTTGGACAATGTAGTGCAAATAGTATGCTAGATGGATGATATTCAAGATTCGACTCTTTTGTTCAGTTGATGATCCATGTATCCCACATGTATATACAATAGTTAGCATACAACATATACAATTTACATACATACATTTACAAAACACATTCGTACTAACAATACATAGGCTTAGACCGATAGCACTTCGGTATATAGTATATTCTACTATTATATATTAATTATTTATAAAAAGAAAAGGAAACAAATTAATTGGGCTTGTAAAGAGATGAGCTTAAAAATTGTCGAATTGAAGTAAAGCACTTATTGTTTGCCAGTAATTTTGAAAGCTGTTTGAAAATTAAATAATGGTAATATTGATACTACATACACACTCTACAATAACTAGGCTATACGCTATGCTTACACTACATAAAATACTTATAATTCTATTGTTTTTATTTTTTTTTTTAGCTCCTAATCTATTGTTTAAAATTGTAGTTTTAGTTACATTTCAATTTTTTATTTCTATTTCTATTTTTATTTCGATGTCAATTTCAATTTCCAGTTGCAGTTGAAGTGCCAGTTGCAACTACTTTCGCTTGACTTCTAAATAAATTTTTTTAATAATTTTCTGTTTCGTTAAATATTTTGTCTTTCTTTTATGTAATATATTCACTTAGTACTTAGTACAATCTTTCGCATATGTATCTGTATTCTATTCTACACTTTAACCAAAAGTATCTTGTATTTATGCCATACACACACATACACATACAGTATAGAATATACATATATGCATACGTATACACACAATATATATATCTATTATATAGTATATACATATATGAACACTATGTATACTTCTCTGATCTAGGTGATACGTCTACAAAAAATCTTGCATGCTACCCCGCCACCGCACGGCATCGGCTATGGCAGCGTCGTCGGCAGTGGCGCCGGTGGGGGGGGCAGTGTTCAAGTGACCGTAGGCACAAGTCCCAATTCAACAGCGAGTACGATTAATCGCATACATAGGCACAATCACAAGAACAATAAAGTGAGCAGAGCAGCAACAAAAAACAAAAATCTTTAATTTCGTTCAATTCGTTCGATCGTTCAGTTTTTGATTCTTTTCCCCATTTCTTTCGTTAAGTCTTGTGTTGTCTCGTACAAGTTCGTTCACATGCAATACATGCTGGTATATTGTTATTGTGGTATTTCTCTTCATATATTTAATTATTATAATTGTATTGTATTTATTTTACATTTTATTTTATTTATTTATTCGTTTGCAAAAAATGCTTACTCATTGGCATTCTATTCGTTCAGTTTGGCGTTACCTTCGTTCAGTTTCAGTTACTTTTTACTTTTTTTGCCCCCAATCTAACTGTCACTGCACTTTGTTTTGGGCGGGCTTAAATCAACATTATTATTAAACAAACGATAGTTTTATGAAATTTATTTTTTGTTTGTTTTTGTTTTCGTTTTTGTTTCTTCTTCTTTCTCTTTATTTTCGTTTGTTTTGTTAGTTTTGGATCAATTTCGTTACATTTTTTAAGCATGCAGCGAAGAAATTTCTTGAAGTTTTCTTCTCATACATACTTACATACACATACATACATACATATTCCATGCAGCATGATACATAACATACGCTCTGCTCTCAACTGCATGCCCAAAGCTCCCATTATCTAGTGTATATACATGCATACATACATATACATACACATACGTAAAAGTAGCTCCTCCTAGCGATATTTTGTACGATGATTTATATTGTAGTTAGCAATCGCTGGCCGGAAGCACTAAAACCGCCAACGGGAACAACAGTTAATAAGCACTAACTCGACCCATTTTATTTTGCCCGCATTCTCCCCCCAACAGTCACAGTCAAAGGTCGTGGATAGGTTCAAGCGTCCGTTTCGTAATCGGCATTCGGTGGCGGCGCATCATCAGCCAACGAATCGGGTGAATCGCTTCCTCTCGCAGGCGATCAATGCACGTTCGGTGGACTGTGATAAATCCGAGCATGTCGATCGATTGACGTTGCGTTTCCGCCAGAGCGATAAGGAGCGGGAATATCATAAGGATTTCGATTTGGGCTTCACGACGGCCATGAGCTGTTCCCTGTTATTGCTGCTGCTGGGTGCAGCGCTGCAGGTGACAGCGATGCCACAAACACTTATACTGCTGCTGCTCTTCCTTACGGCCTTCATTTGGGTCAGCGCCATATTGATGCTCTTGCTGGCCGTTCGGCTCAAGTGGATCATCTGGGATATATCCGAGAGTTTCACTTTGCGCATGGCCATCACCATATTCACGATAATACTCATCTATTCGGTGGGCCAGGTGAATGTGGTACGTAAATAAATGCAATACGAATCATAATGATTATGGAATTTCCAAAATGAATATCGCAATCTTCCAGTTCACATGCGAGAATCCATTTCAACCCTGTCCGAGCAACATATCCGGCTTCGATCACCACGAATTGGACATGCATCCAACGGAAGCGCCAGCAAATTCTAAAATCAATAATAATAATGCTCATCGCAAATGCTACTTACCCCAATATGTCTCATTGTCGGCGGCATTTGCCTTTCTCTCTGTCTCCGTATTTCTCAGGTAAGTTGAAATAAAGTTTATTATATATATATATATTCATAAATTCATTCACAGATTGCCGATAATATTCAAGTCTCTGCTCGTGCTGGGCATGGGAATCATCTATGGATTGTATATTGAGCTGTCGCATCAGGACATCTTCAAATGCTACGATGACAAAAACCAGTTAGTACATACATACATACATACATATACAATACATACGCTATGTACATATATACCATAGATATTGAAATGAATTTTAATAGTATTAATACACAATAAGATACACTCAATTGTAGATACTTATTGTTAGATAGATACTTATTTATATTTGTTGCTATTATTGTTGTTGTTGTTGTTGTTTTTTTGTTGTTGTATCTAATTAATTACATTTTATTCAGTGCTTCCATTCCGCTTCACTTGATCTCATTGGCGCGCATCGTCATCTTTATGATTGCGATATTGGTACACGGTCGCCTGGTGGAGGGTACGGCACGTCTGGACTTCCTTTGGCAGCTGCAGGCCTCGCAGGAGAAGAAGGAAATGGATGTGCTGCAGGAGTCGAACAAGCGCATTTTGCACAATTTACTGCCCGCTCATGTGGCTGCACATTTCCTTGATGCACAATTTCGTAATAATATGGTAGGTACAAACTGACCCATTGACCCATTGACCCGTTGGCCCGTTGGCCCATTGGCCCATTGGCCCATTGACTGACCCGTTGTTTTACCTAATATAACATAATTCCTACGTTTGTCGTGTTCCAGGAGCTATATCATCAGAGTTATGCCAAGGTGGGCGTCATATTCGCCAGCGTGCCCAATTTTAATGAGTTTTATACGGAAATGGATGGCTCCGATCAGGGTTTGGAATGCTTGCGTTTGCTTAATGAGATCATTGCGGATTTCGATGAGCTGCTCAAGGAGGATCGCTTCAGGGGCATTGACAAGATCAAGACCGTGGGCAGCACCTACATGGCAGTGGTCGGTCTCATACCCGAGTACAAGATTCAACCGAATGATCCGAGCTCGGTGCGCCGTCATATGACTGCATTGATTGAGTACGTGAAGGCGATGCGACTATCCCTTCAAGAGATTAACAGTCATTCGTACAACAACTTTATGCTACGTGTGGGTGCGTATTCCCAGCAATTGGTCAACAGATCCACCACCACTTGAATTCCACTTCATTCTAACAATTTGTCCATTTGTTTAGGTATCAATATCGGACCTGTTGTGGCGGGCGTTATCGGTGCGCGGAAGCCACAGTATGATATATGGGGGAATACGGTGAATGTGGCCAGCCGCATGGACTCCACCGGCATGCCCGGTTACTCGCAGGTCACTCAGGAGGTGGTAGACAGTTTGGCTGGTTCGCACTTTGAGTTCAGCTGCCGTGGCACCATTAAAGTCAAGGGCAAGGGCGACATGGTCACATATTTCCTATGCGACAACGGCAATAACAGGCTCGAGGTGCGCAACGCTCTGCCCAGCAATCGGCCGACAGGCGTAGGTGAATCCCAGGCGCACCCATCGCTGCCGAATGCGAACAGTCTGCGACCGCCCGAGTATTATCAAAAGGCATCACAGTTCCAGGAGAATCGCCTCAATACCGATACGTATAGTAAAAAGGATAATGGGCATCTGTACAATGTGGTCGGCGAGGAGCAGCAGTTACTGCTGCAGCAGCATCAACAGCAACAATCGCTACCTCCCACACAACCGACGCACCACCAACTGATCCAACAGCAGCGGCTCAACAGCAAACTGCAGAAGCAGCCCAACTTCATAGCCAATGGAGGATTGCCCAATATACGTGAGAACGGGCACAATGGGGAGATGCATTATGTGCCATCGAATATGGCCGTTGTTACGGCAAGTGCTTCACTGCAGCAGCAGCAGCAACAGCAGCAGCAGCAGCTACAACTCCAGCACCAGCTCCAGATCCAGCACCAGCTCCAGCACCAGCACCAGCCTCTTCCTTCGGTAATGTTACGCGAATTCAATATAATTGAGAATCCGAATACCGGTGGCAGGCATCAGCAGTTGCAGCAGATGGAGCAGCTGCCGACGGCACAGCGGCCACATCATGCCAGTCTTGATGGGGGCGTGGTCGGTGTGCTTGCCGGCGACTGTTACATGTTGCCGCGGCGCGAACAGCTGCGCAGCTATGCACCGCCGCCGGCGCTGCCCTTTAACCAGCATGGCCAGCATCACCCACTGCATCATCTATATCACCAGCACCAGAACCAGCATCAGCATCAGCCTCAGACTCAGACTCAGACTCAGCATCAGCTTATAAATCAGCATCAGGCATCGTCCTCCAGCCTGGGCTATGGCCATTGCCGTGAAAGCGAGCCGCTATTGCATGCCAGCAGCGTCGCACCGGTAGCCAAGGTGAGTGAAGACGTTGACCTCATGATCTGGAACAAGGAGATACTCCTCTGAACAAAGCACACTCCAAAGCAGCCTCTAACCAGCCCAAACCAAGCACCACTACCAACCACCAATACCAACCACCCCAACACCACAAAAACCACCAAAACCACCAAACCATTCAATCGTAACTAATCCAAGGCATGCACAAAGCTCAACAACTCAGCTGTCTATCTATCTATGTGTATATGTGTGTGAGTGTGTGTGTGTGTGAGTGTGTGAGTGTGTGTGTGTGTGTGTGTAACCACTTGCAATATCAGATTTCTCATTATCCTTAAATATATTCACAAGAAATGCCTTAAATCTCATCATTCAATGAATTCAATTGTTAAAAATGTACCTTATCATATACCATATAGTAAAATCGATTATCGATATCTATTTATCTATTTTTGTCTAGATCTATTAAATGCATTCAGAAATATATTCGAAATACATTTCATAGATAAATAGAAATATATTCGAAATACATTTCAATAGATCCATTAGATATTTGGACAGATAAATTCTAAGATTTTTCAACTAATTTAAAATTAACTTTAACTATTTATTAATACAACAATTTACACAGATTTCTTGACTCATGTAAAATAATTAATTATAATTATTGTATGATGATGTAGTTGTATTTATAATTTATTCCATTCTAATTCTTTAGTTAAATTGATTTCATATTTATTCGTCAAGTGTGCTTCAAGATGTATGAATGAAATTGCCATCTACAATGAATAAATTGTGTGTGCGTTGCATTTACTTTTTGTATCTTGTATCTTGTATCTGTGTCCAATATATATATATATACATACAATATATTAGTGTATATATCATATTTTTTATATCTGTGTGTTTCTAACTGTGTTCCACTCTTTGCATGACTAACAACACGCCTCGCCCAATCTCTCTCACATGACTAACACATAGATCATGCCCATGCAGCATGCGCCAAAGTACGAGCCACCACGTTACACCTGTCCCAACTCCATGTTGTCACTGCAGCATCAGCAGCAGCAGCAGCATCAACTTCAATCGGATCAGCAACAGCAACAGCGCCAATATGCGCTCTACTCTCAGCAGCCACCGCTGCCGCAGCTGCCACCGAAGCCGGCACTGAGAAGCTACCTGAAGCCGTTGCCCAAGCTGCCAACGGATATTGAGGATAATCGTGAGATGTCCTCAACGGATGACCTCAGTTCGCGCCCACATTCGCCCTCAATGAGCAGCTCGGATGAGAGCTACTCCAAGACAACTGAGGGTGAGGGCGATGCCGATGAGGATTCGCCCCGCATCAATGGTGGTCATTTGCAGCGCAATGGACATGGAAATGGCAGTGGCAGCACCCATATCAATGGCAATGGCAACGGCAATGTCAATGGCAATGGTACCGCCGGCATTGGCTACAATGTTGGTCACGTTGGTCGCGTAAATCCATTACAGTGGCTCTATCCCTGCGATATACAAGTGAATCCCATATCACCAGTTGTGGACATGGCGCAGCTGCGGGACTTCGAGCTCAGCTCAACGACGGAAAGCCAGGGCCAGCAAACAACCAGCAATACAACGAGCAACACACAACCCAAAGGTGACAGCTGCAACAGTTTTGATTACCAAAAGACGACGGCAGCATTGGGGGCAACGGGTGCGGGCACAACGGGTGGGGCGATAGCGTCATCTAGTAAGTCGCCGTTTGAGAGGGAATTGCAAAGACTGCTCAACGAATCCTCGCGAGCGCGTTGTCTGGCTGCGTCGGCGTCAGCATCGGTATCGACAGCAGCTGCAACAAATTCGGAAAATACCACCAGCAATTGCAGCAGTCGCCACAATGTCGAGCTATGCTATTCGGCCAGCAACAGCAAATTGAGCTCCATGAATGGACACGCACAGAGCCTAAGCCATGGCCAGGGGTTAGCTCTGGCGGCTGAGGTTGGCTCGAGCAGCAATGGGAATCTCAGTGGTGGCAGCAATTCGAATAGCGGCAACAACAACAGCCACTATAAGGATCAGCAGCAAACGCAACAGGATCACGAACTGCTTGCCATGGCAATGCAGGTGACCGGCAAGTTGCCGATGAGCAATAGCTTTGTGATATCAAAGCATCCCGTTGGCCTGGAGGCCATCAAAGAGATAACGCGTAACAAGAACCCCTCCGAGTCAAGTCAAATGTGAGTAGCATTGCGTTCATGGCAAAACCATTTAACTACATTAAACATTAAACAATAAACATTGAACATTTAAAAAACGAAAAACAAACTAGAAATTAGCTATTCATCTGTATCTAATACTGTACAGCGATCATGCCCATTGCATAACTCGTTATCGCTTATACTAAATACTTCTCAGCACCTGCGAAAGATACATATTCTCCCATCCAATTAATTAAATGAGAACGACTTCTCGTTAGAGAGTAAGAGAGAAGTCAAGTGAGGTGAAGTGAATTGGACTGAGAATGAATTCGAATCAACGCTTCAAAAGTCTTCGCTTCTTTTTTTATTTTTTAGTACCAACAAATCTTTAAAACAATGGCGAAATATATACTCTATAATATGAAAATAAATATGAAAAATATTGGCAACATATTGAGGAAATGTGAAGAAATGTTTTGAGTTTTTCTTTAGATGATCAGAGCTAATAGACTCGAGCATTAACGTGTACCATTATTTACAGGCAAACATCGGACACGGAATCGTGCGAGATACTGCACGAGAACCGCAATCAGATGTTGGCCATGCTGGAGCTGCATGCGATGAAGGAGCAGCAACAGCAACAGCAGCAGCAGCAGCAGCAGCCGCAGCCGCAGCTACAGCAGAGATCACATCGACAGCGTCCGAGATCGAAGGAGCTGCAACACAGCTACGAGAGTCTGGACAGGTTGGATGGTGTAGTGCAACAACAACAGCAGCCACCATCGCAGCGGCAGCGACACCACCATCACCACCATCATCACCATCATCAACAGCAGCGGCAGCAGCAGCAGCAGCAGCAGCAGCAGCAACAACAGCAGCGATACAACCATGTAGAACAGGAAGAGCGTGATGATACAGAGGACAACCTGGCCGATGAGGAGTTTGAGGATGATGAGGTCGGCCACGATGTCCGACAGAAACGTCTAATGCAGAGCGAGCACAACAAGCAAAAGAATGACAAGAGGCAGCAGTCGCACAACGATGAACTGGAACACGAGCGTCACGAATTAGAGCTAGATCAGCACAGGGAGGCGGCGCCGCCGTTGGCCAATGGCAGTTTGCGCCTCGAATGTGCGAATGTGATAAACGATGAGCTGAAGTACGGTGCGGCACATCACAACCACCAGTCCATGGACTCCAATCCGTTGGAGAGTCAATCGGAATGGTCGGACGATGATTGTCGCGAGGAAGCAACTGGTAGATAATGCAACAACAATCAATCACTCTTTAGAATTTTATTATCAATTCTCTTGATTTTTACGCAGGTGGCGCGGAATCTACAGGCTATATAACCGATGAACCTGGCCTGGAGAACATCTCGCTGCTGAATGAGGCGGGTCTAACCGATGCCGAGGGCGCCTTATCGGATGTTAATTCCCTGTACAATGCACCGGATGTGGACGATACCTCAGTATCGAGTCGGGCCAGCTCGCGGCTGTTAAGCCTGGACTCGTTAAGCGGTCTTTATGATTGTGATTTGGACTCGAAGCATGAGCTGGCTATTGTGAATGCCTCGCACAAGATAACTAGCAAATTTGGTCCGCCGCCATCGCCGGCGCAGCAGCAGCCATCGGCAATGGGAGCAGCAGCAGCAGCAGCACCAGCAGCAACAGCAGCAGCTGCTGCAATATCTCAAACTGAAGCACATTTGCCGCTGCAGCAGCAGCATCAGCAGCAGCAGCAGCAACAACAGCAGCATCAAAGTTAAGTTAGGAATGTACTTAAGATACTTAAGGAGGAATAGAAGCCAGGAAATCAGGAAGTTAGCACTCAACAAGTTGTTACTGCTAAATGCAAATGGTGTCTATTAATTAACATTTAACATACAAGCGACAAGCGAAAAGGAAACTTAGTTAGTAATTTCTTCTACTTAAACACATACATACTTATACATATTTATTATAGATTGTATGTTATAGGCATAAAAATCAGACTCGAGATACTTATTTGCTGTTGCACAAGCTCTCAAAATTGTTTCCCATTTCTGCTATTTATGCAGTCCATGGCACTCTATTAGATTGTAGGATCTTTCGTGTTTTTTTTTTTTTTTTGTTTTCTGTTCTCTGCCCATATTTAGGTATTATAATATATGCATAGTATATAATGGATATGCGTATATATAGCGTAGATAATATACTATACTATATATAATACATTATATTTAAATATTTATATATAATTGGTTACCTTTCGCAAATTGGCCTAGTTGAACGTTCCAGTTAATCCAGTTAATGAAGCCAGATTAGGAAAGAAAACGTAAAATTAATTACGGCTTGAAATTCTATGGTATATACTTACTATACATACTTATATTCTGATACTTATTACATAAATACATATACCATTTAGTGCATATGTACATACATACATACATATGTGCGTATATGCGTTTAGGCTTATGTAAATCATCACAATTATCATTGTAAACGATATGTGGTTAATTAATTTGTGCGCTTAGCCTCTATAAGATATAATTTGCTCATTTGTTAAACATTTGTCATACTCGATTATATTAACATTAAGTTTAGTAATATGTTTGACTTACCTATATATGCCTATATTATTTAATAATCGTATGAATAAGCTTCATAAATAACTTTAAAAAAAAACACAAAAACAAATACGGAGAAGAAACTGATGAGAGATGAAAACAAAACTAAGCAAAAACAAAACAAAAATAAGATTGCATGACACCTTGTAAATAAAGTAAAATATTATAAATATTTGAATTTACAATAGTAAAAAACATAAACAAATGTCTTACAACTTTTATGCTTCAAGTTTTTTGGTAATTCTAAAACAGGAGAAAAGAAAAAAAAATGAGAGAAAAACCATTTTGGATATAGATCGTCGCTTAACGATTTTCGAGCGACATTAACGCCAAGCGTCATGTGCCATCATATGCATTCATATACACTCACACATACATACACACACACGCATTCACACATGCACACATACTTTTTCCGTTGCATACTTTTAGTTGCGGCATTTTTGCATTGCCTACTTTTAGGGGCCGCCTCCTCATACTTTTTGTACATACAATACATGCATATATACGTACATAATTTCAATGCTGAATTGCATACAATACGTTCATTATATACATACGTACATACATACATATACATACGCATATACATACATATACATACTCAACGCAAAGCAGGTCGAAAAAGGGCTTTAAGTCAATTTTTTGTTGGCTGCTGCACAATTAAAAAAAAAAAGAAGAAAAACCAAAAAAGGAGGAAAAACAATAAGAATAATATTTTTTTGTTCATCATATATGTATGTATGTGTGTGTTTCCCTAAGAGTACATACACACACACACATACATACACAATATATGTATTCATGTATATGTGAACGCGTATTTCATAAAAGTATTTGAACATTTTCTTATTCATTTATATTTTTGACGAATAACTAATAACTATGAGTGTACACGATACTGTAAGGGAAAACTCTAAAGATATTGTTGATAAATTGTCTTGTGATGACCCCCAAAAATTGTACAACCCAACAACTAAACCAATAGATATATACATATATATATATATTATACGATATATATAACAAAAGAAAACACAAAAATGTAAAACAAATAAACAATCTGGCAGAGATTAGAATACAAATAGAGACCATATTTTATGTGTACTATTTATGAGAGCGCCTTATTAAGAGCGCATATATTAAACTAACATACGTAATTATGTATGTAATAACAAAAAGGTAACATACGTTAAACATTTAAAAGCAAATAAATAAGAACAAACAGCCCACAGATTTACTCTAATATGCAGACCATAAAATGAATAAAATTATTAAGAGAGCAACAAAGCGAAAACAAAAATTAATTTCCCAGAAATAACATATATACAAAATAAATACCTAAGATTATGCATATACGAACAATACATATAATGAATGAGAGCGACGTTTAAATAGAGATGAACATATGAAGAGAACGAGATGACGAGATGATGAGATGGAGAGGGGAGTCAAAAAAATGAAAAAGAAGAAAACCAAAACCAAAACCAAAACAAAAGCAAAAGCAAAGCAAAAACATTTAAAGGGAAATAGGCATGATATTTATTTTTGTGTACCGAGAAATGCAAAGTGAATGAGATATCTTTATATCTGCAGATACTAAATTATTTATGTAGTAACATATACATTCATGTACTTACCACAATGAACATTGTAATACACAAAGATACAAATGCTACAACGGCTATACCATATACATGTATGATATATGTATCTATATGTGTTAGCTGAGTGACAACAACAAACAATTAAAGACCCATAATAAAAAATTACCAAGTACATATTATACTAAAATATATTTAACAATGCGTAAATGGCAGCATATCAACAAAAACCAAAAACAACAACAACTAAAAAATCAACAAAAACAAAAACTAAAAATATATTACCAAATGTAAAGATTTTCATTTTTTTTTTATATAATTTTTTTTTTGATTATTTGAGTTAAAGTTTGCAAATTTATATGTATGTACTTGGTATATACAATACTACATCGTATATGGTATATTTATTATAGAACATCTGGATCTTGGGGGTATAATGACATTCGTTCTCATAGCCACATGTTTTTATTCATAACTTTTTTTGGAAATCTGCTCACAAATGCTCGATACAATTGTCAAAACTGGGAATTCCATATTTTTGCTAGTTGTGGTGGCATGTGGCAACTACAATATGAATTAAATGTTAATTCAACAACAAAATACGGCATGTAGATTTGGGGATACTTCACGAGATGATACTCTATAAATTTAAATAATATATTTCTATTTTTTTTGTAACTGCTTATCAGTTGAAACGCTCCTTTTATTCAAATTTCAATTTAACAATAATGCATAAAAATTCAATTAATTTATTAAATATGCTCAAATTACTTTTTACATGTTTATCGCATATAATTGATTTCGATCTGTATCCATAATGCTGTTCCCCATCTTTTTTTTTTTTTTTTTGATTATTTATCGGATATAATTGATTTCGATCTGTATCCATAATGCTGTTCCCCATCGGATGTACGTTTTTTTTTTTTTTTTTTTTTGATAATTTATCGTTTATTTTCCAAATTTTATTCATTTGTTTTTTTTTTATAGTTCCTTAAATGGATAGATTTTTATTAAGTTTAAAATGCGTAAATACTTTTGGTGTATGTTGGCAAATAATTTGTTATTATTTATTAATGTTCGTGTGTATGTACATACGTTTGTTTGTGCCTGACTTTATTGCGTAATTATTTTACAACTTCACCAGATAAACAACAACATTTGGGGCAAAATAAACACAAAAATCACATTTTTTTTTGCGAGAAGTTAGAAAGTCATATTTTATTTAAGTTAATTTTTATTTTTATTTTTGAGCTCTATATGATATTGGTTTACATATGTATAGTATTTATTTAATGGTAATATTTGCATTCGATACGGGTTCGAATCGGTTAGGGGCCTGTTAAGCAAATATGCATCACATTTCAATTACGTCAGTATATACTAAAGTTAGTATATACACTAGTTGAATTGCGCAAATAGGGATCAATTGTTTGTACATCTGGTGCTTACTATTATTAAAATATTTTGTGGACTCTACGGGAGGGAGCTACATGATGTGCAAATGTTTTTCCTCGACAATTATTTGCGTTGAGCCTGTTTTTGTACCATAAATCATTAAACAACGTAATTCCTGATGGATACTATGAACAGTTGACAAATGTTTGGAATACAAATCAAAAAATGCGTTAAAATATAATTTGATGTACAAAAAGCAAACCCATATTTACGTTATATAATACTTTATATACTCAAGATTTATTCATAACATTTTTTTTTTTTTTTTAATAAATTTCTTGGTACTTTTCCCAACTGTATGGTATACAAAAGTCGATGAAGCCTGTTGTGCTTAACAAAAGAAAGTATTTTTGAATTTATTTATTTACCGATTTTAGTATAATTTCAAATAAAAAACCATCGCTGATTTAATTTCTTTTTTTTTTTTAGAGAAGGTTATTGTACATTTTTCTCCTTTTGCACACGCGCAGTAAACACAGTTGGGATTCATTTTTCATTTATTTCTAATTAATATACAAATAGCGAAAGTAAATATTATGGGTTATATTTTTGTTAGCAAATTTTGAATTTTATTGTTTGGTTTTTGTTTTTTTTTTTGGCTATTTACCCACCTCTGCTATATAAGATCGACATTCATTTAGCTTGACAGTTAGTTATTTCATCATGTTTCGAGTTGTTGTGGCAATAATTTCGGTTTTGCTGGCGGTGTCTGTTGTGTCGGGACAGACAGACTATTGCAACGCTTCATTGTGCAAAGGAAAGACACATATCGGATGCAACAACAAAGGGGTGAGTGCATCCACATCCAGTTTTGGGTAACTCAAACTGATCGGACCCCATTGCAGAACTGGGCATCCGTCTGCCCCACAAGCCCGGCACCTACTTTGGTTCCTTTTAATCCTAATTTGCGGCAACTTACGCTCAGATTACACAATGTCCGACGCAATAATTTGGCATTGGGCAGAGTGGGCAGCTTTCCGTCGGCTACAAGAATGGCCAGCATGCGCTGGGGTCCGGAGTTGGCCAAGCTAGCCGCTCTCAATGTGAGGCAGTGCGCGATGAAGCACGATGCCTGTCGTAACACAAATAGATTCAAGGCCAGCGGCCAGAACTTGGGTATGATCTCCTATTCGGGCGCGGTGAACGGCAAATCAAACAGAGAGCTCATTATATCTGTGGTAAACTCGTGGTGGAAGGAGAACACGGTTACCACCGTCGCAGACATCAATGAGTACCCGAACAGGTCGAGCCCGTAAGTAGAAATCCAGAGGAATAGAGAAAGCCTTTGACTCATAAATACGTATCCTGCAGCGTTATTGGCCATTTCACGGCAATGGCACAGATGAAGAGCTATGCCGTCGGTTGCTGTGCTGCCCGATTCACCGTTAATGGCCAGAACAGATTCCTTATGGCATGCAACTATGCAACCACCAATTGGCTGGGCGAACCCGTCTATGAAAGTGGCACGGCCGCATCGGGCTGCCTTAAGGGCCCCAATCCGAACTATGCCGGTCTCTGTGCCAATAGTGAGTCCTATAGTCTCTAGGTTGGCAATCAAACTTGAATAAATGCAAGCGAATAAAACTCTTTTAAGCCAAGTCAAGTCTTTTCGATATACAATAAGTACATACAATACATAAGTAAGTATATGGCAATCGGCGAGTACCATATGTGAATAATGCTCGTTAAACAAAATAATAATTAGAATACTAAGTATATAATAGCGCAATATTATTTTATTGTCTAAGGAAATCAACAAAAGATTAAAGATAAAATCTTTTTTGATTATAGGTAAGTATGTATTGCAGATATTAAGTATGTATGTGTATGTATCCAACATATTTGTGGAAATTAATGTCAAAGTTGCATTTTCATAATACATATGCACGTATGTATACATAAATATTAACTGTATGTGGGGTATGTAAGTATATGTATGTGTGTGTCAACAAAAAAAAATTATTAAAAATTATTTAAAAAAAAAAACCAACTCATCATATTGTATCAAAAAGTATCTGAAATTGTAGGAAACGAAAATTTCATTTTTAAATTGATTACACCACAAATATAAAAATGTTTTTTCTTTGTTTGTGTTATTGTTGTTAGTTATTTTTTGTTTTTTTCTTTCTCTGCAGCTTATTTGCCCTTTTAGTTCCTGTTTGTGTAGTAAGTTTTATTTTGTTGTTGTTTTTGTTTGTTTTTGTTTTTTAAATTATAAACATTTGCATTGAACAAGCAAATATGTTCATTGCACGTGCCACGAAATACGACTCTCTTTTGCTGCTCCTGCAACATGCTCTCCTTGCGTGCCGTAGCACTCAGCTTTTGGCTGCGTCTGTTGAACTTTGCGCTTTTGGGATTCCCCCCTGTGTACGAACCCATAGGCATTAGTTATCAGAATTTTGGTTACAGTTCTTTATCAGCCATGTCATGCTTCTCTCTCTATTTCTCTCTCTTTCTCTTTCTCTCTCTATGTGTTTGTTTCTCTCTTTAATTACCTGTTTAGTACCATCTGCCGCCTGCCTAGTGTAGTACACGAAGCGAGCATTGAGGTAACTTGAAGGTAAATATTTGACCAATTGTTGGTTCTCGGCAATCGCAAAGTGCGATAATGAGTGGAAGTCGCATCGCAGTGCCGCATAAAAGCAGCAGCCGCAGATTGGGTAGGCAGCAAATGAGTTTTGTTTTAGAAATGCGCAACATCGTATCTGTAATCATTGTGGTCTTGGCCGTGGGCATCGCCTCTGCCGCGGACTACTGCCAGCAGAACTGCGGCAGTACCAAGAATATTGGCTGCAATAATAATGGTGTAAGTGGAAATCCATTTAAGTTTTTGTTTTGGTTTTTTGTTTTTTTTTTATAATATAATATTATCCGTGGACAATCGTTTTGATCTAGGCTTGGCGCTCGACCTGTCCCAGCGATAAGACCATGGTGACTCTGTCGGCCGCTGACAAGAATGCCATTGTTGCCAGACACAACCAACATCGTAATACGATCGCCAGCGGTGGTAGCCATCTGAAGGCCGCCTGTCGCATGGCCACCATGACATGGGATGAGGACCTCGCCTACTTGGCTTCCCTCAACGTGAAGAGCTGCCAGATGGAGCACGATGCCTGTCGCAATACGGCCAAATATAAATGGGCTGGACAGAATCTGGCCTGGATTGGTTATTTCCCACCGTTGAATGTCAATAGCAATGCCATGAGTGGCGTGGACATGTGGTACGATGAGCTGAAAGATACGAAACAGTCGCACATCGATGCCTATCCCTCGAACTACAATGGGCCAGCTATTGGTCACTTTACCGTCATGGTCTCCGATCGCAACGTGGCTGTTGGCTGCGCCGTCTCCACCTACACGGTGCCCGGCCAATCGTACAAGGCATTCCTCATGGCCTGCAACTATGCCACAACCAATGTCCTGGGCATCAAAATGTACAACTCATGCGCCGCACCCGCCACCAACTGCAAAACGGGTACCAACCCATTGTATCCAGCCCTGTGCAGTGTCAATGAGGTCTACGATGTGAACAACCTCAACTATTAATCCATCGAAAAATTTACCCCAAAATAAAGAACATAAAAAAAAAATAAACACCCTAGATAGTTTTGCTATACTCATAGTCATACTCATACTCATACTCACACTTATACTCATACTCAGACTCATACTCATACTCATACCCATACTCATACTCACACTTATATACTCATACCCATACTCATACTCATACTGGGGTTGAGTCATATCATTTCCAAAGAACTTCAACTGATCAACTGATAAGATCAACTGAAAATGTTCTCATACGCATTTGCCGTACTCTTTCATCCGGCTCTTTTGTGCTCTGTTTTATCTGCTTTTCCACGTAATTTTTTGTGCTCTGACAAAGAAAATATAAATATTTAATTAATTCCGGAACTGAAAGTGCTGCAATTAACTTTTATCGGCCGTTAACCCACATTTCATTTGATCATCTCATCAGCGAGAGGCACCTCGAAATGTCTGATACCTTTGCTATATGGATGATCAATCAATCAATCAAACAATCGATGCTCATTTATGTTGAGTTCAACTGGGTTGGGTTAGTCTATCTTAAAACTATGCAAATATTTTAATTTTTGCCTCAATTGCATTTAAAATTCAATAATTTTTGGGTAATATTATCACAATGACTGACACTCAATCATTTTTGACTGATAGTTTAAACAACTTTTGATTGAATGATTTCTGTGCATTCGCTTTGTTTAGAATTCTGCTCAGATGCTTGGCAAAATTTATAATTTAGATAACAGAGAAGAAATTGATTCTTATGCCATTCTTATATACCCTAACACAAACAATAATAATAATTTTTCCTCATTTTTATTCACAAAAAAAAAAAAAACAGTTGACAAATTTTGAGTTTTGAGTTTTAAGTTTTGTAGCCTACTATTTTTTGTTGGCAATTTTAAATAATTTCCAGAGAACTGTACAGTTTGTTGACCTTTCATTAAAGACTACATACATACATCTGCTGGAGACCACATGAGGTTCGCAGTGGATTGCGTTAAAGCAGCGACTCTTCTTGCCAATTGCCATTGAGTATACGCAGCGTAGTCGATTCTGTGGTTCTTTGATTCTCTGATTTTGATTGCCAGCTGCGTATGGGTATTGCTATCGGCGACTGTTGTCTATTGCAATTGGCGCGATAACCGCGGGATACCTTCAGTTCCAATCAAAACAGAAATATTCCCCCCCCCCCACACACACACACACACATACAACAGTCGACCACACCATATACCATCATGCTTGGCTCCAAGATGCCGTCAGTTGTGCGCTGTCATTGTTGTTACATGCCGAATTTGTCGTGAAATGTTTTGGTAATCAATTTATGCGTTCCGTTCAGTTCCATCTTCAACTCCCAACTCCAATTCCAACCCGACTTCAACTCCAACCCAACTCCAACTCCAACCCAACTCCATCATCAGCTCCATCATAGCTGTGCCTGGCACCATTAGTTCTGTGGTCCAACCACAGTCATCCAGAGACAGGCAGCTGTCTGCCTCCTCCAAGTTAACATTCGAAATTCACCTGCAAAGTTCTCAAAGACTGCGAACGCGCTGCGTTTCCACACACTTACGAAGAGCCTTGCCACATTTCCAGCAAATATGCAACGTTCTACAATAAATTAAATTTAAAATTAACATTTATTTTCTATATACAATATTATAAATTTAATTTACATAGTTTTATGTAGATTATTAAATGTTGCATACGTTGCTGCTGTAAATTTAATTACATTATTACACTTTATAGTATACACATTTATTTTCATAATGTGTGTGCATGTATGAAAACATATGTGTGTGTATTCTGGAAGGGTATTTAGCTAGTCGGCTATTTATGCATTATTTCTATTAACAATCGCCTGCGGTCTCCGTTCGCTGTGTCTCAGTGCTCTTTAGTTTCAGCATTGGCTTCAGCTACAGCTTCGAGTACAACAGATGCCATTGTATATGTATGAATGTATGTGTGTGTGTGTGTGCACATACAGTTCGAGCTACGGCCTTCAGTCTGTCGTACGTGAAAATGAAGCATTTTCCATTTGATGATAACAAAACATGTTTGGCATATTGATGAATGCCTCCAGAGAATTGTTGTGCTCTCTGTGCGCGCATACAAGATAAAAATGTATATATATACGTGTGTGTGTGTGTGTTTGTATGTGTGTATTTCAGCATCCACATCTTGCGGCAAGGATTGGAATTAGGTGGAAACGGGCATCGCGCACGATTTTAATGATGTGTCTGACGGGCAAGAGAAGAGCTTACCAAAAATACACACAAAAAAAAAACCAAAAAAAAGGGAAATCAAGAAACAAAATATAAAAAAAAACAGCAAAAAAATTGAATGAAATTTACTGTTGCTGGCATTTTTTGTTTTTGATATTTTTATTATTATTATTATTATTTTTATTATTTTCTCATAATTCTCTCCACCCAATGCACCGCATCCACTTGGCGGCTGTCTGTTTATTTATGCGTACGCCGGAGTTTGTTTGCTTTGTGAATACGTGATGCGCCCACGGGTGTTGGGCAAAGTGGGCGCACGGGGGCAAAGGGGGCAGGAGCTGTGGCAAGTGCGAGTCTAGCTGTGTGGCATACATTTGCTTATGTCAGCAAAATGCTCTTTCTTGCCAGCATTCGTAATACCGAACATAATAATAAAAATAATATCCTCAACACAACAAACAAAAAAAAAAAAAAACAAGAAATGAAAAAAAAACAAAAAAAAATTACTGATGGTAATAAAAATAATAATAATTTCTCACTTCATTTGTTGCACAAATCGAAAATGAGCTCTCTTGACCGGCGTTTTTTAAGAACCAGTTGATAGCGCTATCCCCCTCTCTTTATTTCTATCTCCTTCTCTCTCTTTCTCTCTCTCTGTGTGTGCCTCTGCCTTCGTCTCGTAGTATTTCGATTGAATTTAAATGAGGCAAACGCTGCGTAGGCGCAATTTGTGCCAGGATGCGAAACGCCAAGTTTAGCCAAGACATAATTTGCTTTGTAGACCTTTTTCGGCTACGGTCCAGGGAGATTTTTATGCTGGCAAATCGTTGAAATTCAATTATAGCAAATTACAAGAACCGCAAGAGCTCAAGATCCAGGCCAGGACACAGCACACAGTACACAGTACAGGGGATACGGTGCACGGGGCATGCGGCACGGGGCACAGGACTCGGGACGTAAACCAGAATCAGTAACAGAATCGCTGGCAATAGGAGCTACAATTTAAATTATCAGCAAGGTGTATGTAGGTGTGTGTGTGTGTGTCTGTTTGTAAGTGAAAACGTATATGCATATATGTATGTGTGTATGTGTCTGTGTATAAGTATGTGTTAGCGAGTATCTATTTAAACGCTGCACAGGAAACCATAAAAATTGTTGCTGCCAGGAAGCGATGGCGGCGGCGCCAACTTTTTGCAAAAGATATGAATGCGTTTCAGTGGGGGCGACATAGAGAGAGAGAGAGAAAGGGAGAGAGTGAGAAAGAGAGGGTATGAGTATGTGGCTTTTACAGATTCGTGGCTAAAACCCACAAAACACCATAAAAAAGCGTTTAAAGTCGGCCAATGTATTAGCGTTTGAGCTAAGCGAAGTTTATCGAAAGGCAATCATAAGGCAATTTATAAAACGGACATGCAAAGAGAATGAAAGAAAGAAAGAAAGATAAAACCAAAACAAAATAAAATGAAAATGAATAAAACAAAAAGCGAGAAAAGAAAACTTTTGTGGCAAACAACTTGGTTTCGATTAAGCGAGCTGCAAGCGAGGCACTTTGCCAGGGAAAGCAGTTAACAAATTGGAAAGCTACTTGAGTTCAGTTATTGCAGCTATAGATAGAGGGTGGCAGGGTGTTAGGGAGGGAGGGGGAGGCAGGAGGGAGTGGGTTGGCTTAGAGGTAATAGGGGAGAGTCCGAGGCTTGCCACTTGCAAGTTAAGATAAAGTTCTTGAGTTGATGACGGCGACTATTTAGCAAAATTGAATTGAGCTCGACTGCGACTAGGTAAAACATAAAACAAGTTGCTGTTGCTGTCGCTGTTGCTGTCGTTACTGCTGCTGCTGCTGTTGTTGCTGCAACTGTTGCAATTGTTTCGACTGCTGTTGCTCCGGCTGTTGTTGATACTGCTGCTGTTGCAACTATTGCTGCTGCTGTTGTGGCCGCTACTGCTGTTGTTGCTGCAACTGTTGCAATTGTTACTGCTGCTGTTGCAACTATTGCTGCTGCTGTTGTTGTTGTTGTCGCCGCTACTGCTGCTGTTAGTATTAGTATTTGCCCTGACAATCATAAATTTGTATAATGTATTTATTTTTTTTTATTTTTTATTTTTTACAGAAATTAAATTTTTATAAGTTTAGCAATTGTTTTTTTAATGTTCTTATATTAAGTTTAAAAATTCTCGTATTTCTTTTTTCAAATTATCATTTAATGTAAAAGGCCTTTCGTTTTGCGCATTTACTATTATTATTATTTATTTTATTTTATTTTTGTTTTAATTTTTTTTTGTGTGTGTAAAAGTAGCGAATTATCCCATGGTGCCGATGCTGCCACATTCAGTTGCGTCGCCGCCTGCCGACATAATCATATTAAATTAGCTGCCAAGTTGTGAGCCAATTTCAATTTGTGCTTTCGTAGCTAACATTTTGTTGTTGTTGTTGTTGTTGTTGTTTCTGATGTTGTTGCTGTAGTTGTTGTTGTAGCTGTTATATTTTGTTATTTGTTTTTTGTTTTATGTTACCTCAAGTAAACACCCAAGCAAAAAAGAGACTGTTACGTGTCGTTGACATGTCGAGTATGTATGTATACGATGTGCATGCATGTGTGTGTGTGTGTGTGTGTGTGTGTGTGTATGCTCTGCATGCCATAGCATACTTTTTAGCGTCGCTATTCATTAATCAAGTTCAGAGCACTTTAAAGTGGAGCTGGCGCGTCATTGTCAGCTCACCACGTACATATTAACACAAACACACTGAAACACACATACTGACACACACACACACACACACACACACACATTTGTACATATATTTACAAATACACGTACATACACGAAAAACACTCATATACAGTTCTATACACTTGAACATAAAACATAAAACATGTTATAATGATGCAATCATAAAGCCGCAGCAGTTGGCATTAACTAATACACTTGGAGAAAAATTCTAGTCTAAATGTTTTGTTTTGAATCCATTTGATTTCATAGACAAAATGGTTAAATTAATTCTTCCAAATATATTTCTAAATTACTACAATATTGTATATGTATATACCTACATACATACATACATAGTTACATACATACATACACACTATATGCATACATATTTTCTATTTCTTTTTATATTCTAACTCCAATAAAATTGTACTTTAATTTTTTTTTTAGTTTGTGTTATATATAAATAATCAATTGGATAGTTTTGAGATAATTCTATTTCGAGTTCTGAAATGTAGATTAATTTAAAAAAAAAGAAATTTTAAATTTCATCCAAATAAATTGAATATTTTTCTAAGTGTATGCATGTACATAGATAAACAAATCCTTTGGGAGGCGTTGTTGCCACGTTCACGCCTTTAGCGTGTACCTCCCACTCATTGGCCAGGCTATAAACGTTGATAAACTCATAAAATAAAATACCAAACAAACAAAAATAAAAAAAAACAAAATAAAAAAAATAGAAAATAAAATAAAAAATAAAAATAACCGAGCAAACAAAGAGATGGAAAATATTAAGCTAACATCAGAGCGGAGCGCTGGCATCTTGGGAGTCCGAGAGCAAACAAAGGCTTAGCCATTGCCTCGGATAAGAACTGGGCATATGTTGCCCGAAACATCAACAACAACAACAACAATAACAACAACAACAACAACAACAACAACAACAACAACAACAACAACAGCAGCAACAACTACAATATTATTAACAACTGTATCAGTAAAAGTAACAAACACACATTTGCGGTTCACGAATGTACAAAAATAAAAAAACAAAAAAAAAAGAAAAAAGAAGAATGGAGAAAGGAGAAAAAAAATGAATAAAGAAAATACGAAGCAAATGGCGCCCCACAATCCCTGGGGCGCTACTTAGCTCCAGATGCCCGTAAATTGAGCGAACTCTTCCAGCTTGGGGCCATATAACGCCATAAATATGTGCATAGACATGTGCGTGTGGTACGAGCATTTCGATAAGTATTCAATATACAATATACACACACATACATACACACACACACATATGCTTATACACACACATACGTATGTATACATACGTGAGTAGATAAAAATGAATATCCCAGGGGTGCATTCCATAGGTGAGCATCATGGCATGCGGAAAGAGATATGCCCATTCAGATTAATCAGATTCGCAAGTATGTCAGGCGCTTATTAAAGCATCGCTCAATCAATCAATCAATCAATCAATCAAACAATCATTGAATTTACCATAATGGTCAATGGATAGTAAAATTCTCTTGCCAAACCGATAAATAATTTTTTCTAGAATTGCAATCAAATGATGTTTGAGTTACTTTTTCAGCTGCTTGCTACAAAAGTTTAAATTATTTATGGATTTTGCCCCTTGCTCCTGCCGCTGTTGCAGCAACTTGTGCGGCATGAATAGCAAATTAATGAACTGCAAATTAGAATTAAAGGTGTAGAAAAAATTGTACATTTTAAACTAATTAAAAAAATTAGTAGACTTGATAACTGTATTAAACAAATGAACAACTGTAAACTTAAACACAAAAAAAATATAAAACAAATTACAGACTTATTATTTTATTTATATAGTATTTTCCCAAGTAATTGGCCTGAAAATCGCTGCTCTTAAAAAAAACCCCTGACAAAAAACTATTAAGTCAAAAAAAAATATATTATTATTTTTTTATTCTTATCAGATTTATCTATAGCACAGCGTAATTGGATCAACAAAATGACTAACACAATGGAAGCAGAACAATTTCATTGGCGCACGATGCGTATACGTAATGTGCGAATTATTGTACTAACCTGAAGCTAGATTTATGTTTAGTGAATATATTTTCGCACCATTCATAAAATACACATGAAAATGGTTGCAATACATACAAACACACATATGCATATGTATGTATACATATACACGCATAAACGTCTTCAATTTAGCTGTTTACAGCTGATAAATTGACTCATCCCAGAAAATGGCTAGACGTCCAAAATGTGCTAGAAAACTTGAAGGGCGAAGTATTAAAAATGCCATTAAATTTTCTTACAAATGATAATTTAAAATATGTTAAATATATTTGTTTATTATTTATTGTATATGCAATTCGAAATATGTTTAATTTGGGAATGTTAAGCAAATACTCGTAGGAAATCCAGTAATATGTAAAAAGAAATTAATTTTAATTATTTTTTAAATTAATTCATTGGGTCTTAAAAAGAAAAAAAAAACTAAAGTGTAAAGTGTATTGTATTAAGTGATTCAATTTATGCAAATAACTTTTAAATTACGTGTCAAATTACAAAAAAAAAAAAAAAATCAAAAGAAAAATACTAAATATGACAAAATAATTTATTTATATACTCTTGAATTGCAAATTAAATTCAAAATGCATTTAGAATTAAAGTTAAGTGTTCGACTTTTGCTATTATATTTTTGGTTCATTTCTTTTTGGCGGTATTTTTTTTTTTTTAATTTTTTTCTAATTGGAAAAAGTAAAATAACATAATAATAATAAATAATTTTTTTTTTTAGATTGTTCATAATATTTATTTATGTGTATTGAATTGTTTTATTTATTTATTTTTTTTTATAATATGTAGTTAAATATTTATTGACTCGTTTCCTGCTACCTATGTGGCAGCCTAATCGAGTTTTCTCTTTTGAATTTGTTTTTAAGTATCATCCAGAAGGACAATCAATATTTTTACACCCGAATGATTAATACAATTACAGAGATAACAATAACAGACATAAAAGGATTTGTACAATATTATTATTATTCTCTTAGGGAGACCCGCAGGATGATATCTTTTCAGCTTTCTTTTTTTTCGGTTGCTTTGCTAATGTGTTTGGGTGACCATTCAGACTTTGCGTGCGCATATACCATGGGGCTTTACAGATTCTTCTAAGTATTTTACTCTGTTCCACTCTGAGTTTTTTTATCTGAGTTTTCGATACTATGCCGTATACCTGCAAACCGTACATCCATATCCGTATAGGGCTCAGAATTGTTTTGTAAATCCCGACTTTATTGGTCAGCGAGAGTTTGTTGCTAGAGGAGAGCAGACATGCCATTCGTTAATAAAGGTGGGGCTCATTATTGATAAATTTAGTTATTGCCAAATATATAATATTTAAAAAATCTACTTGAATATGTCAATCTATTCAACAATAGTTTTTAAATAATTTATTATTGTAATAAACAGAATAATTCACAAATGTTTGACTTTAAAATTAATCAACGTTTATTTTATTATTTCTTATAGCTTATTATTATTGCATTGCTTTAATTACACTATAATTGTTCATACAATATACAATAGTATGTATATTGTACATATGTACATACATATACAATTACCATTATGTTTTATAACCATCTAATTACTCATGTTGTTTATATTAGAAATACGAATCATAATCTTCGAGCGTTCCTAAGCAGGTTCCCAATGCTTTGCTTATGTAAACACAATAGCAAATACAATACAAATACATACATACATACATACATATGTATGTATGTATATAAATATTGGCAAGCACGAATATTATTATTTGCTTGTGTGCTTTAATAGCTAACTACGTGGCTCTAACGACTTCTCTTCTGCCAGAAATTTTTAATTGGCCCATTCCACAACGCCACAACGGCAGCTGGTAGACTGGCCGACTGGCAGACTGGCAGACTGGCTGGGTTAGCCCATTGTCAGTAGCGTCAACGTTCAGTGGACAACGATAACTTTTCAGTATACCATATATATACTATAGAATATTAAATACTATATTATGTTTGCATTGTTATAAACAATTCTTTGCTTTTCTTGCACATACTTGCATGATTTTGCCAACGGTTTTGTGCTTAGTTCTCAGCTTCGGTTCCAATTAAAATATCAATTGATAAGTTAGGTACATAAGAAAACAGAATCAGTTTGTTTTTGTGTTTTTTTTTAATTTTTATTGCAAAAATTATTATTGCAACAGTTAAGATTCTGCGTAAATTGTGTACAGATTGCCATAACAATTCCGGGAGCTCAAGAAAGTACAATATGTTTAATCTGATTTATTAAGGATCGATTTGTGAAAACTACACTAAACGTGGCCGGAGTTAATAGACTTGTGAACAGAAGCTGCAAATCGAACAATTTACACAAAGTTTTATCGTAATTTCAAAATCAGATAATGGAGAATTTAATAAATAATATTGGTTGATGAAGGAAAAAGGAAATGCCCAGAAAATGGTCTGAGTTAAGTGGGTTGGAGTGGATTTAAGCCATCAATCAGCAAAATATTTGAATATGTAATATACTATACCATAGTATTTGTAAGGGTAAGAATTAAAATAAATAAACAATTAAAAATTGGTTTATTTAATTGCACTTTGGTTAAGTGATTTTTGATTTTAATGCTTTTATTGTTAATTTTTTATGTTTATTTCATGGCTAAATTCACCCACAAATCTAGAGAAAAACCAACAATTGCAGCAAAGTTGGCCAACATTGAACCTAAATAAAAAATTAGACACAGCTTGTTAAATCCATGCCTTTAGACAATTGTTCGTATTTGTTGTTGTTGTAATTGTTGTTGTTTGTTTGTTTGTTTTTGATTTTTTTGTTTTTTGTTTTTTGTTTTTGTTGCTTGGTAATTGTCTATTAATAATCGTTTTATGGTGTTGAACAAAGTTTTTGACACCTGGCCGGCGCTAAAGTCATGTCCGCCTCTGGGCTTTCGGTTTGGCGATATCGCGAGGCACTATCTAATGCCACAAACTGGTCCCAACACCATTGCCATCTCTATCTAATGCTAAAATGTAGCGCCATCTCATTCGCTTAAACCGAACACTGAGAGCATTAGATTATCTTTGGCTCGGCGCTTTGTTTGCCTGCTTATGTGGCTGCTAATGAGCAGCAAATAATAATTATTGAAAATTATATGCGAAATGGCATTAAATGCTGTCAATTAGGGTGCTCAATTAATCAATTTGCCAATTGAAATGATCAATACAAATAGAAAGTGCCACATTGTGCCAACCAATTGACCATTATACGAGTATTTCGTGTTTTTATTTTCGATTTGGTCAAATAATTCGTTCGCTTTGACTAATGTTTTGTAAGTTAACTCTTGATATCAGCTTGTATACCCTGGAAATATGTGTACTACTCGAAAATGGTTGTATTCAACACATACATACATTCACCCACTGCAGATAATAGTTTCTGTGTACAACGTGATATTTATGCATGTCTATGTCATATACCTCATGCAGATTGTGTTTCTGTATATTTACATGTATGTACTATAATATCAATAGAAAGGGTATTTTTAAGTCGGGCAAACTTGCTTGTGGCAATTCAACACAATATTTATTTTGAATAAACTATCTTGTTTTTGTTCTCTTTTTGGAGAAACTGCAAGAGCGAGTACTCTGAAACTTGAGTCTAAACATTTTCGAGTGAAAGTCTTCCTTGATGATTTCAATTTATTGACAAATGGATGGATGCTTCAATCTTTGCAGCACACTTGTCTTCATGCTAAAACACTTGACAGTTGTTGCTGCCGCTCGTAAGTTTCCACTGATTATGCTGAGCAAAGAGCAAAGCTGCTTTCAAAAGTAAACAAAACGCTCGCAAAACGGCTGCCCATTGAGTGCTGCCAGCGGGTGGTGCCTTTGTTAGCGGCATGCAAACAGAAATTACAAATGGAAATTAATCAGTAGCAGTAGCAGCAGCAGTAGCTGCAGCAGCAGCAGTAGCAGCAGTGACACCAATAGAAGCAGCAACAACAACTACAATAACAACAACAACCGCAACTGCAACTGCGACTGCATTGCGTTCCAAGCGATCAAACAAGTCGCACATTTGTTTTATTTACATTTGATTAGCAAATGCTCAATAATTATTTTACATAAAACTATATTATTACAAAATATATATACATTATCATAATAATTGTCATTATTATTATTATCATTATCATTATAATTTTAAATTGTATAATTGTAATTTTCACAAATATAATAATAATAATAATAATTTTTATTTTCATTATCATTATCATTATCATTATCATTATCATTATCATTATCATTATCATTATCATTATCATTATCATTATCATT
>JBAMCR010000033.1:0-85628 GCA_037075045.1 Mulgravea parasiatica
GCGGAAAATGAAAAGCATTTCCCACCACTACAAATGCACACCAACTCAACCACACATTTATACATTTTATATTGTATATCGTCGAGTGTATATTGTATATATTGTATATTGCGAAATGTGCGCGAAAAGGCGCGCTATATGCCGGTTCGCTGACGATCCCCAATACATACAGTACATATGGGCAACAAGTGGCGGTAGGCGGGTGAGCCGGCGGGTAAGGCGGTGCTGAGGCACGATAGATACGTGAATACGTAGATACATACCAATACAATCGCATACGACTACGCAACCGAGATACAAACGCTTGGTAATCGTGGGACGCAGGAGCGCATAGTTATGCATGGATTGGGCACTCGGTACTGGGTGAACTACCATATACCCTGTGGGTGGGTGGTGGACAGGGATGAGCTCGCTGGGGTGTAGGCCAGGGGGTGTGGAACTGGGCATTGGCTATTGGGTATTGAGCACTCTAGTGGCTGAGATATGTCACAGCGTACAGTGGCTAAAATAGATAATAATCGTTTTTAAAAATTATTTAAATAATTGCACAGAGTATTAAAATAATTATTAATCTTAATAGAAATTTGTACAAAAAAATAAAAATAATTTTTACAATTCCACATTCAATCAGAATACAAATCCTTATGACATTTTTAGCTTGTAATAAATAAATGATTTTATTATTTATATATTTATAAAATAATAACTAATAAAAATTTTAAGTAATTTTTCAATTTAATCTTAAGAAATGACGTCAGAAAAATATCAAATTTTACCCATTGTTCAATGTGGGCAGACGAGTAGCATGCATATGTATGTATATGATACATATGTATGTACCTGTATGTGTGTATGCAAATATGTAGAAGGCATAGATATATATGTATACATACATACATGCATATGGATGTGTATGTATGTACCGTATGTATAGCAGTAACAATTTCAGGTGGGTTGTCAGCCACCGCCCGATGCCGACCACATCCGTTGAACGCGTCGCCTTTTGGCTGGCTGAAACATAAACTTGTTGAATAAACAAAACGCACTCAGAAATACATATGCATGCGTATGTATATATGTATGTATGAATGAATGTATGTACATATGTGTGGCGAGAAATGATTTCCAAAACGAATACACCCAATTGGCCGTACATATAAGTATACTATACAAATACATATACAGATATACATACATATACATATGCACGCACACATATATATATATGTATATATGTATGGGTTCACATACTTAGGCAGATCAACAGTGTGAGATACTCTGGCATATCTAGCACATCTATGCGTTGGCGTACGCAGTTGTTTTTGGAATCAAATATCGTTGAACATAAATTTCACAGCCATTATATGTACACATACACATATACATACATATGCATATGTATGTACATACAAATATATACACACTTATGTATATATATTCAGATTTAGCTGTGTATTGTGCATAGTTTTTCCAGCAATAAATAGATTGAAATTTTCATTGGTTACGTGCTAATACATTTAATTTTACATTTTATTTAGTTCAAATACACACACACACATTATACACATGCATATGCACACATATTTAAATACAATACTTATAATATTACTTTCAAAATAATAATTATTTGCTGTATTGCAACATTTTGTGGCACAGAGCATGGCCCTTGACACCCACGCGATCTGCTTGCTTAGTTAGTTAATATTCCTTTAGATATACATGCATATGTATGTGTATATAGAAATCTAATATACATATGAATGTATGTGTATATGTGTATGTATGTATCTGTGTGTATTAGGTATGCTGACGTCGATTTTTGCTGCCAAATAGCCGGCCTTAGTGCATATCGTTCGTATATATACTATCTATTAACTATATGTATTTATACAAATTAGATATGTGTATGTATATATATATATATATACGTGTGTTTGTGGATGTATGTATAGTTTGGTCTTCTATAAGTTCGATCTATTCGTCATTGTTCTGCTTTTTATTTTTATTTTCATTTGAGTTTTTTTTTTTCTTTTTATCGAACACTTTTGCTTAATACCTGCATATTATACCCTACCTTCCTCTGCAGTTGCTGACATTCTTCATCGATTATGGCATTTTAATTAATCAATATTCCAAATATTCCATGTAATACTACATACGGGATATTTCTTATTCTTTACTAACATAAAATTATTATTAAAAGTTTCGTTCATCTCTTGATGTGGTTAAAACTAAAAACTTGCAATTTATATAAAAATATATATTTCATGTGTATATACAGTATATGTACATACATGTGTATATTGTATATTGAGTTTAAGTTTTTTATATTGTATATTTAGTTTTAGTTTTAGTTTTATATTTTATATTAAGCCGATTGACTTGTTTTCTAAATAAATATTGATGAAATCTTGAATAATATTTTCACACTTTGTTTCGATGTATTTATTTAAATTATTTTAATCTGGAATTAATTATACTAAAGCCAGATGTTTTATTTGTGTTTACAATAATTATTGGCTTATGTCTTTATATATTTATTTTTAGCAAAGTTTCCTGGAGAGAGTCGGTTGGAAGTGAATTTATTTATACATTTAGCTTCGAAATAATATCGATTACTTCAAATATCATATTAAATCAAATAAATATTTATCTATCTAGTGGAAATCGGTAAATCTGTAAATATGTAATTTTATAATCGACCTGCTCTTTGAATCAGTACTATATAGTATTATTATATTATATTTGTTTATGCACAATTATTCCCTAGACAATGCACCTACTTTTGCCTTATTTAAATCATATTCTGGCACTTATACAATATATTGTACAATAAATACATATCTATATACATACATATATACATCATATAATAATATAAATTCTGTACAATATCTAGTTGTTCGCTTTTTTTTCATTTTTGTTTTTATTTCTAGTATTTTTTTGGTTTTTTGTTTTTGTTTTTAGCATTTTATGCCACTGGGTAAAATTATCTGGTTGTTTCTTAAATATAGAAATACGTCTACATTCGTATCTGTATCTAAGCGTCAAAGATATATACATACACATTCATAAGTAGCCGTGGATAAACATACTTTTACTTATACTTAAACGTGTATACATACATACATACATACATATAAGTATACGCCCCACAGAGGACCACTTTTAGCACCTGCCACATATTAAAAAAGAACGAAATTTGAATGGGGTGAAAAAATTCAACTTGAAGTTGACCCACTAAAACGTGGATATCGCAATTGTATCTAAAGATATTTTTCAGACTGTGATAGGTGTAAAAAGATACATTTAACATACTCGTACTGTGATTCGATCATATCTGAATTGTTATTGATTTATTTATTAGCTGCATTTAGCTGGAGGCATATCGTATTATAAGTATGAATAAATGTATGTATGTACAAATGTGAATACGTATGTATGTACGTATTTCTATCAATTGGGAACTGGGCTATGATGTACCTATATAAGTACATGTAGCATACATACACGTACATACAAACGTACATACATACATATGTATGCCAAATCTTCAGAGCGAACATTAAAAACTTTGAACTTAATGAGACCCAGGCAAATATTTGAACAATCTGTTTATAAAATACGTACGAGTATGTATGTATGCCAGATATATGTATGTATGTAGTTTAATACATAGTTGATATATTTATATATATTTATGTACATATGTATATACATTTATATATCGTATATATATGTTTGTTGCCTTCAACTAAATTTCAATTCACATCATCTTCAACATTAACAAAATCAAGGAAAACAAATAGCAAATGTTTCGGGTATTGTTCTATTTTTGGGGCTTATGTGTGGGCGAAGATGCGCTCGGCTAGCCTTCGGCATTCTTCGTTTAATACACACACACGCACACATACACATGTATGTGTATGTAGACGACAATATTTTTATATGTACTTTTATATGCCTATCTAACGGACCGCATTCTGTAAAAATTGCAAAAAAAAAAACTTATCAAAAATTATTGCCTAAAATCCGAACATTAAGCTATTATTTGGTATTGGCATCGTTGAATCCTGAATTATTTGAATTCATTCATTTCTTCTCAATATTTTTTTTCAAATATATTTCATGAAGAATCAATATAATATATATACTATACGTATGTCCCCAATAGCCAGATAACTTAACTTTATTTACTCTTGTAATAATAAATAATATAATAATCAAAATCCAATCCAAAGCAATGTTTCGTGTACATATTTACATACATACATACACATTCATATAATTTAAATGTTTATTTCATTCGCTCGAAACTAACATACAAATTCGAGTTCTGAATATCAATTGGTGTCTGCACAGCAAAATCTTGGCCGTTCGTTAAGAAAAGTTTGTAACACGTATAAAATGACAAATCACGTATCCATAAGATACATTTTCCGGTGTCTGGCAATCTTTTGCAAAGTTACCGCCAAAATATAAAACAAAATATATGTCAATCAAAATAAATATGTGTGAAATGGTTTTTTTTTTATATAATATATTTAATAAATTTCCATTGAATTATATTCGTATAATTTTTACAAGCAATAAATTAAAATTTATTAACCAATTTGATTTTTTAATTTTTATAAATAAAAATAGTTACATATTTTCCAATAATATTTTTATTGGATAGCCGTAGATTTATAAAACCAAAAACAAACAAGTTTTCTTTTCAACATTTAAGAAACAATTTCGAGCATATACATATTTAAAAAATACTTATTTTAAAAATGTGTTCCACAGTTTCCAATCCAAAATAATTGATTTGGCGTCTTTTCACACATTTTCCACATTTTACGGTAAAATTGACTACTTTATATTTCAATAGTTTAAATGTACCATAGAAATTTAAGCTTTTTTAAGTCTTAAATACAAAATGTACAAAATAATATATATTATAGTATATAGAACTCTTCAATAAATGCTAAATAGTATAATTTTAAATTTTTAATGATAAAATATGTAATTTGTTTTTGTAAATTGCAGTTATATTTCAAAATAAGCAAACATATTTTGTAATGAGCAAACAACTCGAGATGTGTGCCAAATTTAGAATATATTTACATATATATGCCCGATGTTCGATTTAAAAATAAGTTCAACCAAATTTAACGAAATAAAAAAAAAAACAAAAAGCGCAAAAATAAAAAGAACATTTAAGAATGAAAACTTTTATATAAAAAAAAGAGAAAATACAAAGACATCGTCAAATACTGTGTGTGGAAAACACAAATGAAATATTCAAGAAAAATAACTTTTTGTGATACTTGTTTTCAGTTCAAATGCATACAAATATTTTGGAATCGAGAATTGGCATTCTTACAAAATACATAAATATGTGTACATACATATATTTACAAAAAGTTATAAATAGCGCATAAGTCATGCGTTTTAAATTTAAAAAGAAATTTCTTGAATTTAAACACAAAGCATTGCTTAATTGTAGTAAATTTTAGTTTTGAATATAGATTCAATTACCGAATATAAAAAAAACAAAACATTTTCTATTTTTTATTATCATTTTAGACACGTAACAATCAAATACTCTAAATTAAATATTCAATTGTGACCTCCGATTATTTCCTAATTGTTGTAACATTTCCATTGTCAAATATTATTAAAAAATATTTCAGATTTTAAATTTTCATTGTTTAACTATATCGATAATTAGCAATCAAATATCGGCATATCTGATTTACTTATCTATCGTTATTAATTTGCTGTAACGATTATCGTGAGTTATCGACCGGCCACCACAAACGGCTGTCGATATGCGAACAACTGTGCTTGCAAATTTTAAAGAACGACGAAATTAGATATCTTAAATACATACAAACATTCAAGCAAATATATATGTATGTATAAAAGTATTAATATAAAAAAAATATATATATATATATATATACATGCAATACATGCATACATATATATATCTATACATTCTTATAGATATGTGCGCGTAATTTAGTGCTGTTGCCATTATCATTCCAACGTTATTTGTTTTCGTTTTTTTTTTTTGTGTTTTAACGATTTGCTTTTGTTTGCTACTGTGACGCAGCGTGTGGACACGGATCCGTTTGGCTCCCCCACCCATAATCCATCCATCCATCAAATATCGAACCTGCTAACCCGCTCAATAGGTGTGAGTGATTATTATTGTTGTTCCAGTTCAACAAACGGATAAACTGCTGCCGCGTTAAATACAATTGATTAAAACCATGGCCAGCGAGCCAGAGAATAAGCCACCTATATTGCACATTCTGGTCGTTGGCTTTCATCATAAACTTGGCTGTCAGGTGGAGTTTTCGCATCCGCCGCTAATTGCTGGCTCAACTGGGCGCAATGAATGTCCGTCCGGTTGGAAATATTTGCCAACATTGGCACTACCGGATGGTTCGCACAATTTTCTGGAGGATACGGTGTTCTTTAATTTGCCCAGTCTATTTGAACCGGCGGCCAGCATATATGGCGTCTCATGCTATCGCCAGATACCCGTAGAAAAGCTTAAAATACGTACGGCAGATGTGACGCGCAGCACTGTACAGAAATCCGTATGCATATTGGCGCGCTTGCCCATCTATGGCTACATTGAGGTAAAGCTGTCGCTCATTGCGGACGCATTCTTTGACCAAGGTGACTTCAGTTGCACAGATCTCCTGGTGAAGGCATATCAGCAGCTGAATGCCTGTCTGCTGGACGAAGAGACTCGCCGGCCGCTGCGTCATTTTCATGAAGGACTGTCACTGCGCGAGATTGTGCTCCACTGGCGGCACAAGACGCTAATGCTGTTCAAGCTGCTGCTGCTACAGCGTAGAGTCGTCTGCTTTGGTTCTCCGGTGCGTGGCATGTGTGTGCTAATACTGGGCATGGCATCGTTGATACCACGCCTACTGGAGAAAGGCTTTCAGGAGGTGGCCTGTGTGCGTACCTCGCGACCCTTATCGCCCATGCCTGACTTTACGGATTCGCTTCAGCGTGAAGCGGCAGCCGAGGCGGCGGCTGAAGCAGAAATTGTGCCGGAAGCCGAAGATCTAACCCTGATCTCTTCAGCTGCATCGGCTGGCTCACAGTGCTGCAACAGCAGTGGCAACACCTCACCGCGCACAACTCCAAATTCCCAGTCGCACGACTCAAGTTGCCCAACAACGACGCCAACACATCCAGAACTGCAGCGTGTCGATTCAACGGAAAGCGGTACCAGTGCCGTCGGCGTCGGTAGCAAAAGGAATGGACGCAGCAGCTCATTAACTCGGGAAGCAAGCGTCGATACGTTGGCCTGTAAGTGTAGCATAGCTTCAATAATCCTCAGCGTGCCATAAATAATATTACCTTGTTTGTTTGTTTTGTAGCAAATTTGGCCGCATTGTGCGCCATTAATCCAGACGAGTACCGTGCACCAATTAGCATTTTTGCCAGCGGTAATCTGTGCCTGCCCTACTTATCGCTACCGTATATGGATTTGCTCAGCGATCCAATGGTACTCTCCTATATTATTGGCACCTCCAATGTGCTGTTTCAGCAAAAACGACAGTTGGCCGATGTTCTCGTCGACAACGAGGCCGCCAATATTGATGCACACGATCCGGATTTGCGACGCCAGCTGGTGTTAAGCACCGAAGATCTACGTTACATGGACTACATACTGAAGCACGTGCAAGCACCAAAGGAAGATGCCGAAGGTAGCGAATACTGGATACGAGAACAATTCCAGGGTTATATTTTAGCTCTTTTGCGCACTGCAGTGGCACCAGGTACGCCCAAATAACCTTAAGATTAGAGATCAGCTCTAGATTCTGATCTCTGTGGGTTGCGATATATACTTTATTTTAATTATAATAATATTTCGATTAGATGTCAAGGATAATGATCACTTCAATGCTCATTTTATGAGCGCTTTTAAGCGCACACAATGCTATCAGGAATGGTTCGATGTGCGACCAGAACCCGAATTTTTTGATGCTCTACCCGCTGGTCACCCTTTTGCGGGCACACTCTCCGTGGCGGACATGAAGCTAAAGCTAGCGCAGTGAGTGCAAAAACAAATTAGAAAAGAAATTACATTTTTTATCAACTCTCTCCCTCTCTCTCTCTCTCTCTCTCTCTCTCTCTCTCTCTCTATCTGTCTTCTATCAGAACTATGCAAAACAGTGAAAGTGGACGCAAGATTAATCAGGCAGTTAATACAACAAGTCGTGCTGTTGGTGGCGCTATCTCACAGGCAAAGGGTGCCTTCTCTAGTTGGTGGTCGTCTATAACGACAGCGCCCGCTAATAGTCCTGGCTCCAGCACCACAGGATCTATTCCCGGTGCTGGCACTGACAGCACCCAAAGGCATAATCTAAGTCACATAGACGAATGCGTCGATGGCGTTGCCGCAGGGCAACAGCAACCACAGGAGATCTCAGTTACATTCCAAAATCATAAAGACGAGGCGGAATTAGATATCGCTGGCGTTAGCATACATATGGCAAGTCAAATATGCGAGGATCGACTAGAGGAAGCCCATGAATCGAACAGCAGCTCACCGCAACAATCGCACGGCATCGTTGAAATTGGCCGTGAGGCAGAGCTGCTCGACAAGATTAGCCATGGTGATGGCCATGCAAATGGTGCAACAAACCAACAAACGCAATCTCAATCATTACGTTCCGGCTGCGGAGGTGATCTAACCCTCTCCAGCGGCACAACAAGCGCTGTAGAATGCAACAATGGGGATGTTTATATTGTTTGATCAATCAATGCACAAACTGAGCAACAAAACAACAACAACAACAAGGCAACAACAACAACAAAAAGAGAAAAATTATAAGAACAAAAGTTGCAAGTTACAACAATCACCCCGTCACATTGTATAAATTTACCTAGGTTCTATTAATTATATACATAGATACATACATACATACATACACACATACATACATACTAACTAACTAGAAATTTATTTTTATGACAACAAAATGTTAATTCAGCGCAATTAATACAAATTTTCGCTTTAGTTTCAGTCCGCATTACTCAAATTGGCCAAAAATTATAAATATGTATATTATATTGTACGAGTATTACGTATTATGTTTTATGTTTTATTATATCTATTATACTGTAATTAAGTGTATGTATATTTACTGTATATTTACTGCAAGTGTCATAGCTCAAAAATCGCAATATTTGAGATAATTTAATGCAGAATTTCAAGTTAAAATCATGCATGATATTGTGTAAAACCCACATACATACATGCATATGTATGTATATCTATTATATCTATGTAAGATTTGAAGATTCCAAGATTCCCCTTAAAGGGGATATCCAATTGAAACCTATCTTCTACATGACGCACTTCTCAGTGAATAAACGATATTGTATATTTAAGTGAAACAATGAGCTCCTCTGCTATATCATTCCTTCAACCAATAAGTCAATAAGTCTATGCAATTGTGTAAAACTAACTAGTACAATGTATATGCAACATACATACATACATACATACATATAGACAAACATACATACACATATACACATACATGTAAATCGTACCAAGTGCAATTTCCAAGAATATAATACAATTCTTGAGATCATCCATGTGGCAATAACAAACTGAATATCCAAAGTTAGCGAACGTAGCTCTATCTCTCTCACACTCTCACTCTCTCTCTCTCTCTCTCTCTCTCTCTCTCTCTCTCTTTATCTATCTCTTTCATATTCATATTTTATTGGGTATCTCGTAGTCGATACTGTTGTAACTTGCGAATATCGGCACACAGAGCCCACATCCAAGTGAATATTCCAAATATATTTAACAGATTGAATATGATTGAATACCCCATATCGGAATTTCAACATTCATCCAATTGTATTTACATATGTAAGCATATTTAAATAATTCATTTGTATGTTTCCTCATGCTAATTAAACAGTTTATGAATTTATTAAATAATACAAGCAAGAATTTATTTACGCCTTCAATTGACTTTTAATAAACAGTTCGCATATCTTGAAATCCTTTCAAGAAAATGGATTTAATTATGAATAATTGAATATGGGGGCGTGGCAACTCACAAAATGGGATGCCCCCAATTCTAAACATATAATATCTATATATTTATAAATGCATATACATAATTGAAAATTCTAAATAAAACTTCATGTGAGAAGAATGATGAATTAATGCCACAGAATGTTGCATCAGTCGCCATTTACAAGGGCCGCATTCAATTGATCTTCAAATTGTGGCAGCTTGATTGCATCCAGCGCCAGCTTGAGTTTGGCCAATTCATTGTTGTTGGAGGCAACAACCGCATCGAGTTCCTTGAATGTATCATTGGCCTGTGCCAGCTTCATTTTGTGTTCCTCGAGAAGTTTCTCTCTTTCGCTTAAACGAGCCGCTTGCTCTTGCTCAGCATTGGTAAGGAAGTCCTCATTTCGTTGCTTAGCATTGGCCAGCTCCTGATTGAGTTTATTGTGTTGCTGCTGCAGTTGCTCTATTTGGGCAGCAAGCTGGCAACTGCTTTCAGTTAGTTGCAATATATGCTGCTGCAACATTGCGAATTTGGTTTTAAATTTATGCCGCAATTCTACCATTTTCTGTTCATATGACCTAATCCTTGTATTCATTGTGTCAAGGTACATTTCGATTTCGCCATTTTCAGAAGTACGCTGAATCTTATGCTCCTCAAACTCTTTGCGCTGCTTCTCAAGCTGGCCATGACGCTGCCTCAAGAGGGCCGCAATCTTAAGCAAACATTGATTGCGTGCTGCAATATCGCTTAGCTGTGGCATTGGTGGCAGCATCAGCTTTAGCTGCTTCCCACTGTCGCTGCATATGTCCGTATTACGTTCGATATTCTGGGCGTGCGTATTGAATATCTCCACCTGATCCCGCAACTGTTTCTTGGCACGGGCCAAACGCACCTCCAGATTGTTTGTATGTTCAATGAAATCGCTCATTTGCCGATTATATAGATACTCATTATCCTTCAGATCGTTGAGCACCATTTGAAGCTGCTTCAACTGTTCGGCTGTATACTTTTGTGCCTGCACTTGGCGCTGCATCTCCTCCAGCTTCAATTGATCAGTCTTTATCTTCTCAACAATCTCTGTGCTACGGGCGCATACTTCCCTATATTTCTCGAGTTGTTCCTGCGTATCGGCTCTTATTGTTTGTACTTGCTGATCCAAGTGCTCCTTTTGGCTTTTCAGCTGCGCCAGATGCTCAAAGTTGTCATTTGTCTTTAGCTGCAGCTGCTCCTCCAGCTGATTTATTTCGCTTTTTTGTTGTACTAATCGATCATCTAAAGATTTCTCATCGGGCAAATCACATAGACTTTCGATGATTCGATCAGTTACCTTACGCTGAAGCAGCTTATAGTCATCTAACTTTTGATAATCCCACATGGAGAAGCCCTCGGCAGCACTGCCGTATAACAAGTAATTCGTCTCCTCGCTAATCGCAATGCTATTGCCAGCATGGGAGCTGGACAAGGCTGTTGAATCGAGCGTATTTTGTATATAGGTAGATTGATCGTTTGTTGCCATAAAAGGAAACTCTTCGTATTGGCCAGAATTTTTCAGAGCGGCAGGTGAAGACGGTGCAAAATCCTTGAGGAAATCTAACATAACGATGACATGACCAAACGAGTGCTGTGTAGTAGGCGTCATTAGCCAAGATTTGTTAATCGGATACGGATATTTAAGCTTTTGCAATATATTCGTTATATCCTCAACATGATTGGCGCCCACACTGATCCGATTGCGCCAAATGAATTGTACAAAGAAATTTACAATGGCCACAAACTGTTTCATTGTCATTTGACGCAGTGTAGCGCCGCCACGGCTAAAGAAATCACCCGGGAATGCTTGCAATAAATTCATTTGCATTATCTCATCCAAATATTCAGCAATTAACTGCGCTTGCTCGTGCACCCATTTCTTGTCCGTATGCAGCAGACCAGATCGCTCCACCGACATCGCCAAGCGATGCCGCAGCGGCGTCACACTGTTCAGACTCGCATTTGTTTTCGTTGCCGTTGGAGGACGAAGCGGCGTACAACGTTCCCGATCATGTCCAAACTGAGTTTGACGTGCTTGTGGCTGCCAATGGCTGTGAAGCATATGATTTACCTTATTCCCTGGCGTTGCCGAGCTGCGCAGTTGTGACCTAAGTATTAATTTTTATAATTTAAATTCATTATATAGCTGATACATATTTGTTTTTATAATAATCGACTTGCCGCGTTTGCCTTTTATTAAGTATTTCACCATCCTGTCGAACATCCTCGTGAAACTCTGACGTTCGTCGTGGTCGAAACATTATATAAATTTACTAAAAACAATATCAATTCATATAATTCAATTAGATAGGCACAACCAAAAAAACACACTGCGATACGGCAACTTGAATTTTAAACAACATTTAATTATGGCTTCATCAAGCGCTGTTTGTTATCGATATATCGGTATCCATTGATTTCAGATCTACAGGGATGCATAAAAAATATACTAAATATACTGACAATAGGGTTGCCACTTTTTACAATTTTTATTCCAGCAAAAATAATTATATTTCCCATAAATAAAATTATATTGGTATAAGCATATGTATATTGTTATCATAAATATAAAAATTAAAACTTTTCAATATATTATTTTAGTATTAAAACACATACGTTGCTTAGAAAAACAATATCATTTATGATTACGAACTTTCTTCGTTTTATTCCAACATTATTAAATAATTGTAATTATTGTTACTTGCTTTACACAATAAACATTCTATGTTTATGAATTACATTAATTTATAATTATTGTTATTATTGTTATTATTATTATTATTATAATTAAATATCGATCACATTTCCTTTCAGAACGTCTCATCTTTCCCTGTTCGCTTCATAATGCATTAATGCATAAACAATATAATAATTACTTTTAATACGATATTACATTATTGATTTTAAATTATTTTACAAATTAAAAAAAAATTAAATATAATGAAAAACACACATATTTAAATATATTAACAAGTACAATAATAAATATGGTTATATCGTTGTTTTTTTAGGAGTGCACTGGAAAAAACAAACTAATTTACAAAAAAAAAAAAAAAATAATAATAAATATATATTTTAAAAAGATAATGAAGCGAGATTTGCAAAAATCAAAACTGCGCTAATACTTGAAATTGTAACACTAAATAAAAAAAATTAAGTAGGCCATACATATTTAAGACTATAATTAATTGTTTTTTGCTGTTTTTTTTTCTTATTTGTTTTGTTTGTAATTAAATTTTTATATTTAACTGTTTCAAACCACGCACTATGAAAAATATATTTCGTTATTATCTCGTTTTTAGTTTAACTATATATTTTAACTGTTCTTGAATTTTTTTTTTATTTCCTTTTTTGTTTGCTTTTTCTTTAATTATTTATCCTTCTTACGCCAAGGCGTGCTTAATATTGTCCTGAAAGCGTTAAAAAAAAAAAACAAAAACAAAACGAAACAAAACAAAAATTACGCAACTCCCGACTTCCCAGGTCAAGGAGGATAGTTAAAGATCTTCAAAAGAAACGACGAAAATGAAATTGTACTTTATAATAGTCGTAACGAATTGCTATTGATATTTAGAGCAAAAACTAAAAACATTACAAAAACATAAACATAAAGAAAAAAATAATGTAAACAATCATTTCCATACTCAAATAAATATTGGAAATATTTTTAAAAATTGTTTCATATGTATTCCCTTTGTTTGCTTTTGTTTTGTTTTGATTTTGTTTTGCTTTGCTTTGCTTTGTTTTGTTTTGTTTTGTGTTTGTTTCTTTTTTTTTGCATGTGTGTGTGTATGTGTGTGTTCGTCTGTGTGATTTTGATGTCAATGTGTATACCCTACGTACAGTTTCAATTTTAGTTTTTTTTGTCTTTTTTTAGGTACTTTACAGTTCTTTTGTGACGTGGTTTTCTTATGTATGCATTTTCATTTGTATTTGTTTTTGTTTTTTTATACAGTATTATAATAATGTATATGTATATATATGTTTTTTTTTCTTTTCGTTTTCAATCATTTATATTATCTTATTCCGTGCTAACTAAGAAACTAGACGACATCGAAAAACAATGCCGTCCCACAGCTATATTTGTTATATTGTATGTAGGCTATCATGTGAATGAAGAACTGATGCTGATGCTGATGCTGATGCTAATGCTGATGCTGATGTTGATGCTGATGTCGATGCTGCTGTCAGTTGGAGGCATTCAGTGTATCCAAGTTGGAACCGTATTCCCTGTTAACGGACATCGTGAATAGCCACGCCACTGCCAATAAGCTACTGCCAAGCAGATCGCCCAATGCCGTCAGATATGGTATAGCCGAATTATCCGGATCGATTTTCCATTTCCACATGGCGTGCACGATGATGTGTGCGATGTAGAGCAGCAGCATAACCTGTTGATTGATTTCAAACAATTATATTGTATATTGTATTTACCCCCCCTTGCCTACCCCATTCCCACCCCTTTTAATGTTTTCCCGAATTATTTACCTGTAGTAAACTAGCGATTAAATAGGATAACATGAAGACCCAGGTGACGGTGGTCGTGCTCATGTTTATATAGTCTGCCGCAAATATGAACAATATGTTGCCTGGTATGGACATGGCAATAAGTATGCGTGCCGTTTTAGCATAGGGAACTGTAAAATATTACACCAAAATTATTATTATTTTTATTAATATTATTATTAACTTTTAACAATATTTATTGTATTGTACTTACCGCCCTTAAAGAGTGCACGCCATGGCCATTCGACAATCTTTGTGTGCGGTGGTATAATGCCTATGATTGAGCTCTGATGGAGCATGGTTGATATCTTGCTGGCTTGTACGGATACCAGATTGCCTCCGATACCGTTAATGATCGGCTGAAAGACAACAAAGCCATTAAAGACCTCCACAGCGGCATCCAAGACGAGTCCACCGAGACTGAAATTTATATGAAAATTCAATATTAATTAATTATTGCTAACAATAAATGTGTATATATATATGTATGTGTGTATGACTGACTGATTGAGAGATTGATAATTAAATTGTTAATTAAACATGAAAAGAAATTAATATTATTAACAAATCAACAACAAAATGAATCAATGATAAAATTTACCAATTTGCTATAAATTTACTAGAATATGTATACATACATATGCATGTATGTATGTATGTACATGTATGTATGTATGTGTGTATGTATATACTTACCCACTGATACAGAGTGCCGATAATACTGGGACCCAGCCGCTCTTTAGCACTGGCCGCGTATACTCATTCTTAAGGACAATGACAACCCACATCGGGAGCAGCACCAGGTAACAGGTGACCACAATGAATGTGATCCATAGATGGGTCTCTGAAGGAAACATTCAATATGCTTATTAGTATATGATGATGATGATGATGATTGTGATGATCATTATTACATACTTATATGCTCATAGAGCAGCGAGGCAATGAACGACAGCAAACTGATGGATACAACATCACCAATAGAAGCAGCCAGCGGCGTAGCCAAATTGTCCGGATTGAGGTGATACTTTTGGGAGAATAAAATCACAGCCACCAGCACAAAATCTATATAAAAGTAACAAATAATAATAATAATAATAATAATAATATGAATTCTTGTTTATTTTAGATTTACCCAATACAAAGCACGATGAGGTGGCCGTAAACATGGCAGATGCGGTCAATAGCATAACATTCTCAAAATAGAAGCTACCGGTCATGGCCGCACCCACGCTCATTGCGAACATGGCAACCAAGAAGGATGCGACAGTCGCCTGCACCTGGACGAGGGCAATGTTACCAACGATCATGCGTATAACGTTTGAGCGGGATGTCATGTTGCCCAAATTGACCTGCGTGGAGAGACGGGAGGCGAGGCACATGTCCAGGTTACCCTTGAGTCCAAGTAGCGCCGGCACCAGAATGAATAGTTCGCTGACATTCTTAAAGACGTACCATTTCTATCCGAAAATATAAGATATACATTATTAAATTATGAATTAATAATATGTATTTTTTAAGTACTATATTTAATGTGTAAAACTGATGTCATCGCCAATTTAATTAATATTATTAATAAAAATGCATTTTCGTTGAAATGGGCGCGGTTCAATTTTGATCCGAATTCGGTTTGTTTGTCGTTTCAATTGATTTTTGTCAGAAAATGATTGCAGCTGGAATCGGTTATTGCGGGCAGCGGTTAGTTTTGACCAGAATTTATGGCCAATTAGCAATGAAATAAATATTTTTAAAGTGTTGAAACTCTTTCGAGTCTGTCTGCCTGCCATAATTGCCTTTGAGTAAGCTTCTCAAAATATATATATTTCATTCCGTTAGCTTAATTCAATATACTCTGATCTGATGCCATTTAAATAAATCTCAAAATTATCGCTAAATTAATATGAAAAATTGTTAATATAACGATTAATAACAATTAACATTTTCAATTATGTTTCATATAAACAAACTCTTTTGCAATTGTAATTTATTTATTATATCCTTTTTTTTATTAAATTTTAGTAAAAATTTCAATTTGCTTTAGTTTTGAGTAAAAATCTTTTACATTTATTTCCATATTGGATCTAGATACTTTTGAAAATTGAAAAACAAAAATAAATAAAATTGAATACAACTATTTATTTAATTAAAATGCAAAATTTTGATAAAATTTCTAATGCGCTTTTGTTTAATTTGTAAATTAATTAAGTTACAATTTCGGCATCATCATTTAGGTGCAATTGAAATTGGGTTTGATTAAATCTGATTAAATGCGATTAAAGTTAATTTGCCGCATTAATTGTCTTTTTTTTTTGTTTTTGTTTTTTCGCTGTAAGTAAAATATTCTGCCGTCCGTCCGTACGTCTGCCCATTAGTTGGATTTTAATTTCGATTTTGATGGAGAAGACAGGTGCTGCAAGCGAACTTTTAAAGGGTAACTATATAGTTGGCGTGTCTGTGTTTCTTTTGTTCTAAGATCGTTCCCACAATAATAATAATACTACAATATGATAATAACAATGTTGATTAACTAAATAAATAAATAAAAATAAAAAAATAAATATCTTTTGTTTGGGCATTTGTCTAATTTGGATATTTAGCTTTGCTGAATTTATTTATTATTATTATTATTATTATTATTGTTTTTTTTTGTTTGTTTAATTGTTTGTTTAATTGTTTGTTTGTTTGTTTGTTGGTTTGTGTAATTTTAATGAGTTGACGACTGTTATTAGATTATACAATTTAATTTGCGTGCCATATTTAATTGTCCGCACCTCATTTTATCAACATATAAATCTTTGCATTTGCGCAATGTCAATGAAACAATTTATGAGATTTCTCAGTGAGGAAGAGGAGGAGGAGGCGTAGAAAGAGGAGAACTCAGAGAATTCCTTGAACTTAGCACGCTTACTAACTCAGTCTGACTAACCAAATAACTAACTAACTAATCAGCTAATTTTGTAACTAAATTAATTAAGAAGCTAATTAAACAGCAAACTAATCAAAGCATTTTCCAGGCCAGAGCACGCGACAATTTTGGCGTATTTTGTTAATCAACTAAAATTGATCAATTTTACGGATGGATTCAGAGAGAAAAAGAGACACAGGGGGAGTGAGAGAGAGAGCAAGATAATGGTTAAAATTGTTATTACCTCAACGCGTCCAAGCACGATGCCAGCTCCGATTGTTCCAATGCCAGCCAAAAAGAATGGTATGGACACCTGCAGCAATATGGTTGTCCATTTCTCCTGCTTAATCCCAGGACGATTTAATGCCAATTTCTCCTCAGAGCTGCCATTGATACCAGCAATGCTGCATGCGTCTGCTGCCACAGTGCCGCTACCGCTGCCACCGCCACCGCCACCGCCACTACTGCCACCACTGCCACCACTGCCGCCGCCCGCTGCACCAGGATCCGGTTCGGAGGATGCTATGGACGTCGTGATGATTGAGCTTAGTGAACCAGTTGTTGAATGTGGTAGGCCGGACAACTTCTCATTGTCGGGGTCTGTGCACAAAAGTGTCGCATAGCCAATAGATTGAGCAAACAGATCGGTGAAAAGAGAGAGAGAGAGAGAGAGAAAGAGCGAGAGAGAGAGATAGTGGGCGACAAAGAAGGATGACAGAAAGAGATGCAGTTAGTATTGCTTGAATAATCTATTGTATTGTACAAAAATATATATTCATATTATTTACATATGTACATACTAGTTATACTATATATTATATATGGTATGTATGTACATATGTATATATATGTAACTTAGACTAGGTGTCTGTGCGTATGTGTGTGCGTATGTGTGTGCGTGTGTGTGTGTGTGGCATGCAACTACTATAGTCAAGATCGCTATGCAATTAGCAAGGCAATTAATTAATTAACATTGTCATAAATATCGAATATTTGTGCATACATACTACATATACAATGCCACATGAATGTATGTACATACATATACATACCTATGTATATATGTTCACATGTATGTCTCTGTGTTTATATGTATATGTGTATTATCCCGCAAATGCCCCATAAAAAAAAAAGAATAGTAAGAATGAAATAATCAAAAAAAATGTCGAGCTATTATTATAATTTCTCCCATTTTGGGTTGTTTTTTTTTTTCAATTATGAAAACATTTTTCATACCCTTCAATTAATTTTAATTTAAAAAACAAAAACAAACACACACACACGCACACAAAAGTTCAAAAAAATATAATTTAGTTTTTTTTTTTAAATTTAAATTTAAAATTAAAAATAAAAAATGTAAATTAAGATCTAATCTTTTTATGTGCAATTGATTTATTAATAGTATTAAAATCATAATTTTAATTTAAAATAAATTTAAAAAATGTTTGCAATTCAATAGCCAAATGTAGTGTGTGTGTGTATGTGTGTGTTTTTTTTTTTTTTTTTTTTTGTTTTAGACCTAAACATAGGGTATGTCTTCATTCTTCAGAGAATTTTGTTTGTTAAAAGTTTTAAATATTTTTGTTGCCTATTTTTTGCGCCAAGTTAATATAAATTACAAATCGTTCAACCATAAAAACTGGCACAACAACAATAGCAAAAACAGCGACAAAAAACGAAAATAAAAAAAAAAAGACAAACAGACAGACAAACAAACAAAGAGCATGCAATAATTAATAAACATTTCATATACATACATACATACATATGTATATACACGTGTATGCATACACATACATAAGTATATGTATATTGTATGTTTATCATCTAGTACTATAATAAACATGCATATACAAGTACTAATAAGATTTGCGCTTGTGTGCGATTGTACAATAAAATGAGACAATTGTCATAAAACAAAACAAAAGTCTGGCTAAAAATTTTTTTATTAACACTACTCGAGAGAGAGTCCTACAAAGTTAGCGTATGTTATTTATTTATGGCAGACACTGTATTCTATTCTATTTGGATTAACAATTAGTAATATGCAACAAAAAAAGCAAACAAAAACAATAAAATTGTTAACAAAATTTAAGGAGCATATGGATAAATAAATTGCATTATTGCTTTAAGAAATTCGAATCAATTTAAACATTTTTATATATATGTATGTATATATAATATAATATAACGACAATAAATAAATACAAATTACAAATAATATAAATAGTTGATAGTAGAACGGATAAAAAATTCACATGTTTGATTGTTTAAATAATTAATTGTTTTGCTTTAAAATAGAAAATTAATTTTTAAATTTAATGTTAAGTTTTAAGTTTATTTTGTTTTAGACTGGTTTATTATATATATATATATATATTATATTATATATAAATATGTTTGATATATAAATATAAATAAAAAAGTAAATTGTTGTTAATTTCAATTTAATTTAATAAATTAAACTAATTATTCACATTATTAATATTAAATGGATTTCCCTTTTGTTTTGTTTTAAGATAAAGATTTAAAGCATTTCAACTCGATATATTTTTTTGGATTTCATTTACTTATCAGTTAGGATAATGATAATGATAATCATAATCATAATGCTAATGATATTGATAATGCTGATGATAATGATAATGAGAGTTAAAAGATGAGTATAGCAAAAGTTAAATTCAGTTAGAAGCTTATTAACATTAACATTACATAAAAAAAAAAATATATTTAAAAAGTGAAAGTTAAAAAAAAGAGAGAGAAATAGAGCGAATGAGAGAGAGAAGAATGTGCAAAAGAAATAGGAACAAACATTCATACATACATGTATGTACAATACATAAATATGATTGTATGTATGTATATATACATATATATATATGGTAAGCAGATAAATAGATTTATTAAACAATTTGATTTTGTTTATGCTTATGACACTTTTTTTATTTTATTTTATTTTTTTTTTTGTTTTAGCCCAATTTGCTTATCGTTGTTATCAATAAATTATGGGATATCATCAAACTTAATACTAGTATAATAGCAAGAAATCAACATGTTGTTGTTGTTGTTGCTTTGATTGTTGTAATAGTTGGACAGTTCGCTGTTGTTGTTGTTGTTGTTATTGTTGTTATTGTGACTCACCGTTTCCATTAAAGATGGTAAATAATTTATATTTATCATCTAAATTGCCATCTAAAGGTGTTGTTGTTGTCATTGTTGATAATTGTTGTTGATATTGTGGGGGCGTGGCATATGATGAGGAGGCTGATGAGGTGTTGTTGTTGTTGTTGTTGTTGGTGTTGTTATTATTATTGTTGGTGTTGGTGTTGTTGTTGTTGTTGTTGTTGTTGTTATTTATCGCATTCATATCAATTGTTGTGGACTTTGATAATGACGACGGATCCACACCATCATCAGCCCCAATATCGGCGGCTTCATTGTGGGCGGCATAGGCGGAAAGGCGTCGCACGCTTAATGGTGATATCGATGCCTTCTGTCGGAGCTTGAGCTCATTGGGTATGGATGGATTGGATGGATTGGATGGATTCGATGTTGGTGTTGGTGTTGAATTGGTGTTGGATGAATTGGGTATGGGGGGATTGTGTACGGTATATATTGTATTTTGGTTTGTTTGCTTTGTTGTATGTTCGTTTTGGTCAGGATCGGATGTTATATTGCTTTGAGCATGCTGCTGGTTGTTTGGTAGTGACATTTTTGCATTTGTTTATATGTTTCTATTTGTATTTGTATGTGTGTGTGTGTATGTGTGTTTGTCTTTTGATTTTGTTTTTTTTTTTTTAAATCTATTTGGCTTTAAGCATGCACAGCAGCTAAAGCCAAGGCCTAAAGGGCGGCTGTATGTGTCTCTGATGTGAGTATTTGCAGTTGCACAATGCAAATTAATTAAGTTAACTATGGAAATAAAACTAAACTTTTGCTAAAAGTAACAATAACGAAAAACACAAAAAAACCATCTAACAACGACATATAAAAACAAATCAACAAAATCAATTGGGATGTGCAATGTTTATAAATATTTATCAATTAAATAAGTAATATCTATTAAGGTTTTTACTTTGTTGTTTCTTATTTTTTTTTTTAATTCTTATTTGTGTTGTTTTGTTTTCTTTTCTTTTTAAGGTTTCGGCATATTTACAGTTAGCAAAAGTTTTTGCCTTTTGCTTAAGGTTTTTTTTAATTATTTATATTATAATTATTAGGTTTTTCTTTTCGTTTTTGGGAACTATCACTAAACAAAATCGAATATCGAAATATCACAAAATTGATTGACTTTTTTTTTTGCAAGGATAAATAAATAAATTAATAATTTAAGATGAAAATGAGTCAATGTTATTGCTATTAATATTTTATTGTTTTTGTGTTACTGTTGTTTTTTTTTGTGGCTTTCTTTAAATAGTTTAGCAAATTTAAATTGTTGAAGGAAATGTGCAAGGAAATTTAATTAAATAAAATGTTTTCGAAAGAAACTGGGAAAATATATAATTTACATTGTATGTGTTTAACGGAGGTGTGTGTGTCGGTGTGTGTGTCTGTGTGTAGTGCGTGTGTAATGTGTGTGTGTGGTGTATTGAGTCGTGTGTCCAGTTCGTTGTTGTGCGTCCTGTTCGTCGAGGCGGGTGGGGGATGGCGGGTTGAGTTCTTGAGGGGATTGAGAGGACAGAGCTTTAGTCACCGGACCGTTGATATGGCTGCAAGCAACAATATAATATTCATATTGTTGTACTTGTTATTGTTATTGTTATTGTAATTGTTGTTTGTTAATTTAATTTATTTGTTAAGTATTTGTATTAGCTGCAGAATTGTTATTTATAAAATACCCAACAGCTGCGATAATCAATGAAAAATATAAAATAAAACAAAAAATTCTAAACATTTATATAATAAGTATAACAAAAAACACAAAAACAGAAGAAAATTCTTTTTCCAACAAGAAAAAATTCAATGCAATACGCAACGGCAATACTTTTGTTTGTAATTTCAATTTAAATCTTCCCGAAAATCTTAGATTTCCATAAAATCTAGAACTCTGTCGTCAATTGAATAACAAAACTTGTTTTGGTTAAAAAATACCCTGTAATCGTTATGCATGCACGCTTTTTTAGAGGAAAAGCCAGTTCATATAAGAAAGATTCAACTATTTGTTTAAGGAAGAAATTTCAAGGAGTTGATTAAAATATTTTAAATATCCTATAAAATAAAATATTATAGTATTCAATATGTTTACAATGTATCTTTCATTAATTATGTATTATTATTATTATTATTTCGGTTGAAATGATTTAATCACCTGTGGGCTTTTGTTTTGATTTTTTTTTTTTGTGAATTGGGTTTTCCAGCAGTGCTTAAGCATTTTGATTAATGAAAATATTGAAGAGCCCATTGAAAAACTATTAAATATTGAGATGGCGTCATCAATTATTTGTGGATGTACTCATGGTGTATGTATGCATACAAAGGTCGAAAAATACTAAATCGTCTCAAAGAATATGAATGCAATAAATCAAGAAAATAAATTTCATTTATGGTATACTAAAATAAGTAGCCAGTTGCCAATTGCCAATTGCCAATTGCCAGATGCCAGAGTTGATTTCATTATCATGGGCTTTTGACAGGCTATATCCGATTAGATTTGCAACATTATACTCTTTTTTATTTCCATTTGAACAAATCACATTGTTTATCAGGGCAATCAAAATCTCGGTCATGAGACTTGACAACCAAAAATATAATACTCGTATTATCTATAGATAAAAGATATATAGCAATACAAAGATTTTAAAAAGATTTTTTTGACTTTTGCGCAAAAAAAAAAAACAAACACAAATCATCAATATTTAATATTAAAAAACCATACAAAATTAATAAATGGGGAATAAAAAGGATTAATAATAGCAGAATCTAATCAGCTTAAAGTTGATTTCATTTATACCATACATTTGATTTAAACATAACTGAAACTGGGCAATCTCAATAAACAACGATTAATGATATAATGAACTCATAGGATATCAAAACGACAACAAATAGTATTCTCTGTAAGCATAATTGATCAATTGAATACATACTGATTGAATACTGTTTTGAGCCCACAATTAAGTGAACGATGCTCCTCGTTCCAAAAACTTCCACTCCATATGATGATATAAGATTAAATGAATTTCAAATTTAAGCAATTCATTAGAATATAATTAATGTCGGTCGAGCTTGCCTTTTATCAATACACATGCTTCTCTCTGCTAGAACAAGTACTAAGTACTAAGTGTATATGGCATACTCATTGCGGATAGATAATATTTCAATTTTGTCTTTGAGTGCGCTTATCATAATACTCTACTACTATTCACTGATGAAATCTCTTTGGTAATAATTCTTATCATTCAAGCATTTTATGACGGACATTGAAAGCATTAGCCCTGATACATAGTACGTAATACATACATATTTATGTACATACATACACCTGCGTTTGTATGTATGTATGTATGTATGATATGCATTCAACCCATTCACAATACCGAAACTATTCAACAGGCTTTTGTTTTTTATTTTATGACCCCTGATAAGATGCCAAAGAAATGAAGCGTGTATTGTTTTTGATACAAATTTCAAATCGAAATATAAGGTAGTTGCTGTCATTGTTATTATTGTCATTATCATTATCATTATCATTATTATTATCATTATCATCATAGTAGGTGGAAAATATATTTTGCACAATCCAAAACAAATCATATTATTGCACAAGATATTACAGGTATATGGTTAGCCGCATAAACACTCGACCATTTTTAACATTTATCTTAAGACGAATAGAAAGAGAAAGAGAGAGAGAGAGAGAGAGAGAGAAAGAGATTATCAACGATTTAATGGATGCCACGTTCAAGTTCAAAGACAATAAACGTTAAAATTTGTTATATGTATGTTATACGTCATACGGGGATTGTGGATTGTGGACTGTTTATTTGTTTAGCTGACAAACTAACTAACTAAGTAACTAACTAACTAACTAACTAACTAACTAACTGACTAACTGACTCAACTGACTAACTAACTGATTGACTAACTGACAAATGGCTTTTACTACTGAATCAAATACACACATACACACACACGTGCACACACACATACACACACACACACATACATTGTTATTATTTTGTTATTGTTGTTGCAAACATTTCGCTACATAAAATTTATTTGGTTTAGATTCGATTTTGAATGCGGAACTTTTGCGATGACTACACAAATTTTATAATTATTTTCGACTTTAATTGACAAACGTGTAAACGCTCTCTCACGCATACAAATGCACTTGCTTTTAGGCACATAAATTCGTATGTACACCACATGTGTATGTAGTGTGTATGTATGTTGTATCTGCAGGCGGCACAGGTGCTGCAGGCCCCCATCGTCGATTCAATTCAATTGAAGCAAATGGCTTTTGTGTTGCGTACTTGTTAATTGCTACTATTTGTTCAATTTGTCATTTTATTGTTTTATCACTATGTATTTATTTATTTTAATACCCCGTTATTCATTCCATTTCATTTTTCTAATACGATTAACGAGAAACTATAATAATAAAAAATAACGAAAACAGACCTAAATAAAAGTATGTACACATACATATGTACATACATGCATATAATATTGTACATATACAGATACACGATGCATATATGGTATGTATGGGATAATTCAATATTTTAATTATTCAATTTTCTATATACCTACATATACCATATAATACATATATCCAAATATTATTAAAATTCCAGCAAAGAGTTTTCTAGAGAATTCTTCGTATTTCATCATTGTTTGATTATCTGGTTGGTAATTCCAGTAAAAGTGTATGTACACAAAATAATAAGTACATATACAAATGATAAAAACAAAAAAAAAAACAATTAACGAAATAAACATCATAATAGAGAAATTAAAAAAACAAAAAGAATCGAAGGCAATCTAAGCAGGAACATAATTTATTAACACTGTGACAGAATGATGACAATATATATTATATAATAAAAAATAAATAAATAAATCTGCGATTGTATCTTAAGTATAAAAACAATATATTGGCATTATATGAGCACTTCTGCGAAATATTAAATATCTATGTATTTATAACACTCGAATATTTTTTAACTTATTCTTATCTCATACTTATGTGGTTACGATTATTATGAGATTCGATGAATTCAGCTACGTCAATTCATATCTATCTAACTATCTATCAATCTATCAATCTAACTGTCTATCTATCTGTTGAAATGAAAAAAAAATATATAGTAATAATTAATAAATATATAATAACAACCAATAGAAATTCTGTTGGCATTTCATTTGTTGAGCATGTGTGTGACGATTAGATTACAAATGATCGCAAATTGGTAATACGTACGCATATTATTGGACGACTTGAATGCGTTTAAATTGCATTCGACCAAAAAATAAATAAATGAAAAACCAAAACAAACACAAACACAAACACAAACAAAAAAAAAACAATACGATAAGGCAAGCAAATTAAATAGATTTCAGACAAATTCATCAATTTGAATTAGCCAAATTTATTTCAATGTTTCGAGGGCGGAAATATAAGTTTGTGTATACAAATACGGATATTGAAATTGTTTAAAGTAACGTTGGCCAATTCAAATATCCGATATGATATATGATAACATAATGTAATGTTTGTTTGTATGTATGTGTCCCCTATTTAATGGCCAGCCCGTCCATGATACCCGGTTTAACCCCAGGAAGCCACCAGTCGCCGCACTGTTGACGTTAATTTGCAAAACGTGAACTAAATGTGAGACGCTTGTTAATTTCTATTTATTTATTTTCATTTATTGTGATTAAGATGCCTCAGTTGGCTGACTTGCAGTTAGTCGCCTATGTACATATATATATGTATGTGTGTGTGTGTGTTCTTCTTCTTCGTTTTAGTATATAAATATTTACCATTTATTACACCATGTAAAAATATATGTATGCACATCATCATCCATACATACACATATGTTTTATATATTATATTGCACGCTTAGTTCCCAAGCTTTTAATTAAACGCTTTGGTTTGCATTCCCAATGTTTCGGCTTAGTCGCGTCTTGCGCTAATTTATTGTACAAGCGACGTGCGCGAAACTCTTAATTTCAGTATTTGAATTATTTTAAATTGCGCAAATTAAACAACTAAGATTGCTTGCTCCGAAAGTCGAAAGTGCTTACCTAAAAGATGCTATCTATCATCTTATAATATTGATACCCTTGCCCAGGGGGTATGCTAATTATATTGCAACGTCTGTGCCAGCAAACACTAACATTAAACTATATTTATGTGGTATATAAAAAACAAAGTATTAATTTAATTAATCAAATTAATATTATTAGCATTATTAAAGCAAAATCAAGGTATTTAAGTGACAGTTTAATCCGTCGGCATATCCTTAATTTATGTGTGTAATATCACGCTTGGCAACAGTCGAAATTAACAAAATATTCCAAGGAGAATTTTAAAAATTAAGTGGGAGACTTATTTTGATATTTGTTTTTTTGTTTTGTTTTTTATTATACAGCGGGGAGTAACGAGTTTAAGAAAACAAAAACAAAAACAAAAACTGCATATATTCAGATATATACTCTAATTAATATAGTATTAATTCTATCTTTATTTATTATATATAAAAAAAAAAAAAAATTTAATTGCTGATTGCTGGTTCATTCAATAAGTTGATAAATGTAAATGCACTTTAGTTAAAAACAAAAGGCAACGTGCCGGATAAATAATATTTCAAAGAAAAAACTACAAATTGTGGGAAATTAATAAATTAGAAAATATGCACTGAGAGCCAAAGAAATCGCTTCACATAAGTCAGTGGGGCACAGCCGGTGCATACTTCAATTTTGTATTTATCAAGAGCGAATATAAGGCGGTAAAAATAAATAATAAATAAATATATATATGAATATGAATATGAATATTAATTTCAATTTTAATTTGCATTTGCAATTCGATGTAAATGAACTTTTGATAAAGTTTAAAGGAAAGCAAAAGCAAAAACAAAAACAAAAATAAAACAAAAAACACTTTTGGTAACAAATAAAATTAAATAATTTGATAATTGTGATCTACTCGTATATGGGCAGTGGACAGTGAGTATTAAGTTTGATCGATATGCTAATTGCATATATGTATTGATTTTTATATATGTTATATTACACAAAAATTATTGTATATTGTATATTGTATATTCATATTTGTTGTTGTTGTTGTTGTTTGTATTTTTAACGCCTCTATTGATATTACCCCTCAAAATACGTCTGTTTGCTTTATTAATTTCATTTCACTTAACTTTATTACAATTTATTTGACAACAAGTTTTCGACTTCTGGCTTATATTCAGTTTATAATACATTTTCTTATATACAATGTCAATAAAATTAAACAAAAAAAAACCGCAACAACAATAACAAACAACAAAAATAGTAAATATTTGTAAACATTTAAATTGGAAACATACATTTCGGATGACGCAGGTGAAATCAATGGATTCTTCTGAGTTTTATTTGATCAAGGTTTTATGTTTAACATAATCAATGAAGCGAGTTTTCAGCAATAATAATAATAAATAAAACTAAATTAAATTATAACTTGCAAATAAATAAATTTTAGCCAATGCAAACAAATTGTTTGACGTACGATGATTTTGATTTTTGGTGGCATTAACTACGACGCGACGTCATCGGCCTGAGAAAAAGTGTCGTATGCAACAAATCGGGCAAAATACAATATATACCATATAAATTATTTTTGCAATAATTTGATGAAACTGAACTGGAACTGTATCAGAATGTCATTCAACTTCAATAAAAACGCTTGCTTAAAAATAAAAACAACATACACAATCGCATGCACATCTGTATGAACAGCCGAAACGATTACATATCGTTTAGGTGCGTTTATCATATGCATACGTATGTATGTGTATGTGTGCATATACCCCATCATCATGAACTTATATGTGTAGGGTCATCAATCGATCCATTCAATATATACAAGTGTATGTGTATACATACATATGCAAATATTAACTATTCTTATTATTGAAAACTTAAGATGAAGCACATTCATATTTATTGTATAATATTTATTATTCAAGAATTCTTATTAAATTTGAAACGGAATATGCAAACACAAAAAATAAAAATAAAATCAATATTATGTATATCATTTTTTTATAATTATTGCATTTAATTTGTTTATGCATTATGCAATAAACAAATTCTTTGGTTTTGAGCGTGTAATATGACATTTGCTACACTTGCTGCAATAAGTTAATGTACAAGGGTGTATATATACATATATATATACATGTGTGTGTCTGTGTGTGTGTGTGTGTGTACTGTATGTTATTATTTAACATCTTTATTGCAAAATTGAAATATCAAAATTAAAATAAAAACTTTTCAATTCATTTTTCTCACGATTTCAATGTATGTACACACTCAAGATTCTTGCATTAAGTGAAAAAAGAAACAAACGTTTTTCAACCGCATTTGTTTACAAAAAACAACAACAACAACAACAACAATACAATATTTATACATATACATGTGTATATGTAAAATATATATTTATTTAGATGAAACGCTTTGTAATTATATTGTTAGCCAAATGTACACATAAAATACAAACGATCCTAACCGAGTGCAATGGCTAAGTACTACTAGTATTGACTACTAAACGATGCCCTATGTACATACATACATACACATATAAAAGTGGGAGTAATCGACAGTTGCCCAAATAAGTCTAGCTATATGGTATATGCATATACACCTGTATGTATATGTATATAAGTACCTGGTGCTTGGCTCGTTAGAAACACGCAACAAACAGTTCAACAAAGAAAATCAAATAATGAGAAATTGCACACAAAAACAAACAGCTGAGGTTTTTGTTTTTACTACTACTATATATTTTTTTTTTTTAATGTGTATATTGTTCTTTTTTTTTTAAATAATTTTTTTTTCATTTATTTGTGTTGTGTTGTATTTTGTTTTAGAAGAGGAGAGAAGAACCATTTCGCTTTCGCTAAAGTGATGACAATTCTCATTTATAGACCAAAACTAAAGTTAAAATAATAAAAATAAAAACTAAAAGAGTCAAAAACTGAACGCAGTTTTAAACAATTAATAATTATAATTCAATATAAAAATCAATGTATGGCAAAAGACAAGAAAGACAAAGCCATTGAAACTGTTCATAGAACTTGAGCAATTAACTGGCAACGACTTTGGCGACCCCAACGATCCACCGATTATGGTTAGGCATAATGCGATATAAGGCTAACTGACTGCAAAACTACAAATAAGCCACAAGCAACAAATGCAATTTGGCCGTGAAAACGAAATGCCAACAACATAAATTAATTATTAATATTATCATTATTATTGTTATTTATTTTATTATTATTATTATTATTATTATTATTAATATTGTTTTTTTATTGTATATATGTATTTATAAACATTGTTTTTTTTTTTTTTTTTTGTTTATTTCTTGGGCAAATTAATATTAACTTTGCATTAATTGAAAGCTTTGTTGTAGTTTTGGGTCTCGCTGTGCCTTTCGTTTTGGCCTGGGCCAGAGTTTTTGTTTACACACAGATATGTATGTGCATATATGTTGTGAGTGAATAAATATATTAACTAATTATTTGAGTTTGTTTCAATTCAATTTGATTCCAAGTTAATTATGCCAAAGGGCAGGGTCTGCAACTTAACCAAATCGAACCGTTTTGCTCGAAAGCAATGCAAATTTAAAGGTTGCATTTTTGTTTTTTCTAATTTAATAAACCGTTTTTCTTTGTTGCTTTTTGTTTTTTGTTTTTCGTTTCTTTATTTTTTTGTTGTTTTGTGTTGTTTTGTTTTGTTTTGTTTAAGCAATAAATAAGTAATTGTTGTATTGCAGTAGCCAAACGAATTGTATTATGTTTACTGTCAGTTTCTTTCGTTTTTTGTTTTTTGTTTTTGTTAATTGTTTTCTTGATTTTGTTTTTTTCTTTAATGTTTCGTATTGTTATTAAATGTGAAATTGTTGCGGACTTCTTTTATTAATACAAACTAAGAATTCTATTTAAATTTTTAATGATTGTTTTTTTTTTTAATAATTTTATATTTTGTATTTAATTTTTTATGATTACAAGTTCAAGTTGCAATTCTAAGGTCGGCCAAGAAACTGAAGGTAAATTAATTCTAATTCTTAACTCTTTTATTCTTTCAAAATCAAAAACAATAAGATAATTTGATTAATTCACAAAAACATAAAACAAAAAAATCTAATTGAAAAACTATATTCAAAAAGTGTCCGAATTTTTTGACAATAATAATAATAATAATAATAATAATAATAATAATAATAATAATAATACTTTTCTGAAAATTGGTAAACATATAAAAAATTAAAACATATAATTTTATAAGAGTGGAAAATATAAAAAAACTGTAACTTTGGAGAAAAATTGTTAGAATAAATACATATAAATAATTGTGATTGAGAATTGGAGCATACAGCTCTTAAGAATTGTTTCTAACTTGATTTTCTACTCTAATCGAATATTTTCTAACTTGAATGGTTTGGTTTTTTGTTTGGCTAACCAAAAGTTGAACCGATTTCGAGAAGTTCTACTGTAGTATGGTATATCGTTAGACGATTGTTTCAATTTAATTGCTGGCAACACTTGTTACCTGAGTTAAGAAGGTAATTACGCTTTAAACCCTATTTCGTATTGCCAATTATGCGTTAAGCATGCTGCATATTTTTCATTGATTTCCGCCTTTCCTTCTCAATCTAAATGTAATGAATCTATAACGTTAAATATACTTTAATACATACGTACACTTTTATAAATATTTTTTTTAATATTGTTAGATTCTTTTTTTATATATGTATATATACTAATATATATAAAAAACAATTTAACACTTGCACTTGGTAATAAACTTTTTCTGGTTAACACGCGACTGTTTTTTTTTTATAATAAGATATTTTATCATTTCACGTACAATAATTTACCACGCGATCTTGGCACTTATTTGATTTGAATTTATATAAATATATATTATATATTATATATTTTTTTTAAAATTTACGTACTTCCTTTTAACTTTAGCACAAACAAAAAACAACAAAAAAACACAATAAAATTGGTGGCAAAAGGGTTTTTCGTGCAGCTTCCTTATGTCGATTCGGTAATAAATTTTTTAACCCTTGCTTTATTTTTATTTTGATTTTGGTTTTGTTTTGATTACTCGCTGTTCGATCGCTGTCTCTTTCTTTCTTTTTGTCTATCTCTTTCACACACACACTCTCTCTCCTTCGCTCTCTTTTTTGTTTTGTTTTTTTTGACGGCGTCGTCTGCACCGTACGCCGGGATATCGTACACTGAATGTCCAAAGACGGCAAACACTTGTTATTATAACGCGTCAAAGCGTTTCATTTAGCGTCGCAGCGTCGATGCCAACGTTGACAGCGACAGCGACAGCGACTGCGACTGTGACTGCGACTGCGACGCGTCGCGACAGTAACGTAAGCGATAGTAAAACGGGGCAGCGAACCGTCGTCGGCTAAGCAGCGTCGATCTGGCCGAAATCAATAAGCCAAGCCAAGCGGCCAATGCAGCGCCTGGGCTACGCATTGATAAGACATCCAATGCATGGCCGATAACAATGTTATCGATGTTGTTGTCGATTGCTCACAACTCGTTATCACTGAAGATCACATTTCCCACTTGATATTGGCCAAAACCAAAAACAAAAACAAAAACAAAATAATACCACTTAGCCGTAATAAATAAGTATACGATCGATGAATGAAAATGTTCCCCAAAGTCAACGTCAGCGACAGCGTCGGCAGCAGCAGCAGCAGCAGCAGCAGCGGCATGACGCGAGAACATCGTGCACACCGTTAGAATAGACGAACATGGTGATCGCACGAATGTCGCGACTTTCGGTTATGTTCGGGCTTAACGATTCGACAATCTCATCAATTTTGACAGTTAGTTCGCTCATTATTCATTATTAAATGTCAGCCTCTGTCATGCCACCCCCCCCCCCCTCCCCTCTCCACCCACCGATCATGTCACACCCCAGACACTGTCGCACGGGGCGTATGCGTAATGTCAAAAGAGTTACGATCAGGCCCAGGCTCAGGCCCCGTTACAAACAAAATAATGAAGTCTTAAACTAAGAATTCCATTTAAAAAATAAATAATTTTTCTTAGCTATAAACAAATACACAAATTATCTATTTGCGCTTTTTTTTTGTTGTTGTTAAAAAAAAAGATAAGGGAAATTTAGAGGAAATTTGCACAATTTTGTTTTTTTTGTTTATTATAATCAGGAATAAATTTGCTGAAATTGTTATGGCACCAAAGCACCCACACAGTATTAGGGTATTAAGTGAGTTTTTTATTTCTGGTGTTATAACCCGGCACGATCCAGGCATTAGAGATACATGTTCCTAACCAAAATCCAGAGATGCAAACACTTTTGCATTGGCACGTGTTATTAGTTATTTAATAAATTATAATATAAAATAGCTGATAGTACGCTAATAAATCTAGAGAAATATATAAAAAGATAAAAATATAAATACAGATAAAGATAGAGAGAGAGGAGAGAGAGAGAGAGAGAGAGAGGAGCGAGAGAGAGAGAGAATGAATTTTTGGGTTAGGCATCTGCAGCAATCCTCCAAGATGACGCACCACTTTGACACGAGTCTATGCCCCCAACAATGGGGCAATAGACACAAAAGTTTACATGTTTGTTGCCAAAAGAATAAATTAAACTTAAAAAAAAAATTATAAATTGTATGTTGTTATATTTATGATATATCTATTAGATTTACAACTGGTTTATCCCCATACCCGAACAATTGATCAAAAAATACTGATGAAATTTCCAATTTTTTTTTTAACTTCCGTCTACTTCATATCCAAAGAAAAGACTATAGCTACAGGATATTGATTAGGATATTGATTAGGATATTGATTAGGAAGTTTGTCAAGCTGATCTTATTTGATGTTAATGATAGATTGCTTCAGATTTCGGCGATATAATCCAGTTTGGACAGGAATTGCCATAAATAAACATTTATATATAAATAAATGCAATGAAGATAAACAAAAAAGTTAAGTAAGTAAAATGTAATCATAATGACGATAAGATACTCTTCCAATGGCTATTATTAAACAAAAAAAATTGCATAGTAATTTATTCGATACGATTTACAGTATAATTATATATTATTCTTATAATTATTATATAATAGAAAAATTGTGAAATTAATTTTTAATTTACCATAGAAAATCGTGATCAAACTATCGTATTTAGTTCGTGTGCCGTACAGGCAAATTGAATGAGTAAATGGAAATACTCTCTGTAAGGGTATTACAAATAAATATAAATATAAAAAATAAAACGTATTTCGTATTATTTATAGTAATAATATTATAAACTGCTGCATTACTTCTACATTTGAAACATTTATAAAGTGAATGTTATTAATGATTTTCCATATATGGAACATTTTCAAACATACTTGACCCGATGTGATCCCATCTGATCTGATCAAAGAATAACTCTTTTTAGATTTTAATTAAAAAAAAAAAATAAACTAAATCGGAAATAAATACTTCATTTGTATTTAAAAATTAAAAGTTGCAGAACTTAAAAAAGTTTTGAATACAAATGGATTAATTCTTATATTATTATCGTTCACTTTTCAATAGAATAAAAAAAACACAACACAATTTAGATGATTGGAAATTATACATTTGGCATAGTTTCGTTTTTTTATTACCATATTATTTAAATATATATTGTTCTCAATTTATGATATTTTCAATATCGTAAATATCGTAGACGAGTAGGAGTTGTTTGTACTAAAATATATATGCATATGCATATGTATATGTATATATACATACATCATGGGCCAACTAATGATGAGTTCGCCGTGTCAGTTGTATGCATGCCTAGAAATATTTTACATTGTAATTTGTCGCATTTGAGCTGTCAAGATGGGTTTCGTGTTTGGGGGAATAACAAACTTTACTAAGATTACAATTCATGCGGAGGGAATGGGGAGGAGGAGGGGGAGTTTGTTTTTTTTTTTTTTGTCTTACGGTTGGGTAGAAGGTTTATCTACAACTAAATCATTATTAGTTCTGCCTATGCAACAAAAATATATTTACAATAAATTCTCTTATAATATGCATGTATACATACATACGTCTGTAAATGTATGTATGACTCAGATAATTATGGGAATTACACGCATGTATGTACCATACATTCACAGTCTGAGCATAGATATATACCATACCTAAAACATATAATATATGGGGAAAAGGGGAATTTCCCATACTATCATCATAATAGATAATATGATGATATGAAATCGGTTTTGTCTCCGTGTTCACACTTAATGATTGGGTTTCTGTTTGGAAATGGAGCTTGCGTGTATCAACTGGGCATATTGGCGCTTATCAAACGACACGACGATTTCTCAGTTGAGGAACATTGCATGACATGGAGGATAGGCAAGAGACAAAAACAATAAAATAAAAATAAAAAAAAAAACAAAATACGAGAAATACAACAAATAAATATATATATAATACATATACAGATGTGCATACCATACAATATCCAATCGCTGGAAAGGGGAATTACAAATCGTACATTTTAGGCGATGGAAGCTTTTTTAAACGAATTACTTAAACGAATTGTAATACAAATTTCGCTCGGTATTTGTTTATCAACATCGACAAACAATTGACAAACTGACAGCGGTACGTCGAAACGGCGCACGGAACGTGATGGATTTGACTGTGTTCAATCAAATTGTTGGATAATGGTCAATCAATTGCCGCCTGCGATGCGATGCGATGCGATGCTTTTGATCCAGTATGTATTTATGTACATACATACATACATACATACATATATCTATCAACGATCAATTGCAATTGTTGTTGTTGTTGTTGCTTTTTTTGTTTTTGCTTTTCAATTATTATCATCGTCAAAGTGTATGTAATGACAATGCCTGTTGTTGCTGCCACACGTGCATAGAACTAGACCTTAAACTTGAACTTGCAACAGAGCTAGGCAAAAGCGACAACAATCGACTCAATTTATAAGCAACTAGTTCCGAGTATTTTCCTACTTATGTACAAATATACATAGATATATATGTAGATATATATTTTATCATGAATTGTAATTTATGCTGCATTTGCCTTTGCCTTCCTAAATTTTGTTTTCAGCACATTCTAGAATTGAAACTATAAGTACAAAAATGTCTTCTAAAGGTCAATGAAGGTGAATGAATCTTTGAAATATTTATTCACATTCATGTTTATTATAAGTTAATATGAAGATTATAAGGTTATGCATTTAACAATATTCCAATGCAATTAAAACGTGCGATAACATTTGACTATCTGGTAAACTATTTCCGAATTTTGTGCATTTTTTTTTTGTTTTAAAATTATTTTAAAGCACTTATTATTGTTCTATTATCGAATAGAGCGCATTTAACTTAACAATTACACTTTAAATAAACTTCAAGTGTATTCACGAGTCTCAAGATTATATAACTTTGTATTATCTAATTGCTTTGTTGTTGTTTTTTCTTGTCAAAATATACATATATAACATATATATAGTATATAGATATTTACGACAAGCCATGTCAAAACGGAGGTAATTGGTAATTTCCCGTTAACCACAGCTGTTACATTTATCCATTGACAATTATTGAAATTAGTGTCAATATTGCCACTATGCATCGAATTTATTATACATATTATACAATATGAGTATATGGTATTTAAATCTTCCACTAGACACATACCAGGTAGATAGTATAATATTGTATATGGCATAGAAATAAATATAAAAATAAATATATAAATATTATATTGTGCAATAGTATTATATACTAAAACAAAACAAAAATTAAAAATAATTATTGAGAAGATTTAAAGCAACGATATGGTTGTTACTTATTGTACATACTGTGTGTACTGTGTGTATGTTATATATGGGATGAGAAACATCTTGATCTGTAGTTGGCAGCAACATTTAATAATATGTTATTGTGCTCATATGTTATTTTATTGTACAATATTTAGTATTAATCTTGTATAGATTACCTGCTGTGAAAAGTACAAAAAATATTTATTATACTATATGGTGGTATATGATTATTATTGTTTTTTGATCAAAGTGGTCAAGTGCTTTCTTTATACTACATGCGAATACATGTGACTTCCTTTATTTTGTTGCTTTTTGATGCCAGTGGCAATTCGAAGAACAGCCTTAGTTAATTTTTACCCTTGCTAACTAATCTGTAGCGTATATCGAAACAGACGATCCGAAATCCGAAACAAAATAAGAAAATTATTGATAATAGTTATCAAAATCAAATAAAGAACCACAGGCAGCAGGCAGCAGTCAAGCAGAAATGAAATGAAATTGAAGTGTTCACGTTTCTGACGCAAAAAGGAATCGAATCCCAACACAAATATATTCGTACTCAGTACTCAGTACTCAGTACTTAACATAGTGTTATAGCATTTTTAATCAAATCGTCAAAGTCACTTAAGATACAACAGATAAAGATATTATTGTACGGGCTAATGTCAAAAACTCTCGATCCAGGCACCGCTCAAGTACTACTAAAACACTAAAACATTAAAACACCCTATATTAAATTGATCTTTAGCACTTATCATGGTGCACGTAACATTCGTTACGAATATATCTCTCCACTGTCATCTAAAGTACTTAACATTTTATCTTGGGTATATTTTGAGTATTAAATCGTTTATATTTAGATTTCATCAATTTCATAATATATGTATTATACTACTAACATATGTTATTATTCTGCACGTTTCAATTGTATTCAATTCATGATTAATTGCAATTATTATATATCACTCACATGATTTTTTTATTTGTCTAGAATTCTGGGAACTCTTTTTCTATATTGAGAGAGTATTTCCAAGTCGAATCAATTGATTTTGTTTTGTTTGTCTTTTTTTTCACTTTTCTTGGTCAAAATATTTGATCTTGACGTGAAGTAGATGACTGATATGAATATATACTTACGTATGTATTGTATATACATACTCATTGTCAAAACCTTGATGTGGTCTTTTACACTGAAATCTTATCAACAAATTTTAAATCAAATAAATAAACCTAAAAATTTAATCGAAGCATATAATTTGTTTGTAATTTTTTTCTGTTTTTTTTTTCATTTTTTTCATTTTTTTCATTTTTTTTTTTTTTTTTTTGATTCATAAAGAATAGGATGTCGCATCTTCATTGACATCTTGATTAAAGCGTGTGGAAATCCCAAAACGATTGCAGCATTTGATTCTTATCACGTCGATATTATTATTTTGTTAAAGCATATACATGCATATATATTTTTTTTTTTTTCAATTTGTTTGTGTGGCTGTATGTGTGCGTGTGTTTGCAATGATTTGTCAATAAATCAGTTAATAATTATATTGTACTCGAATGTGCGTACTCGCTTATAATTGAAAAGTCCAACGGCAATCGACACGCGTCATTTGACTTGATTAGTATGTGATACGGCAGCTTAGATACACGGATATGCCGCTGCACAGATACAGATACAGATTTTGAGCGAGAAGCGCTTCAAAAGTATGTTAAAATCACATTTGTATTTGATATGAAAAAACATTAATTCAATTGTTTCAGTTTCACATTTGCACAAGTATCATTAAAATTAAACATACATGTGTTTTTTTTGTATGTTTATTTATTCATTGAGTTAAAAAAATAAAAATCAGATATTACGAATCGCATCTGTCTATGAAACAGGTGTATTAAATTTAAAAGACTTTTATACATTAAATTATTTAAATGACAGTGAAATATAATAAATTTATGTATGTATGTATGTTGGTTTAATAGGCAATGCAATATTATGCAATACAAGTGCATATGTATATACGTTGTTATGTATCATACTTTGCAAGCAACCCTCGCATACAAAAATGCAGATACTTTTGTGTAGAAGTATCTGAAACTTTGATAGCATTGTATTGGGCCTATGTTTGAGCCTCGTTGATTATGTTTTTTGTTTGCTTTGCTTATAATGATAACAATAGCAGCAAAAACAACAACAATAACAACAACAATAACAACAATAACAACAACAAGACATTAGTAATAACGACCTTGCCCCTGGGCCTTCAGTTAAAGACACGCAAATAACCAGAGCCCATACACAATTAGGTAACAACAACAACAATATTAACAACAAAAACAACAACAATTATTCCCATAGTGTTAACAAGCCCATAAACTGATTACCAGGCGCCAACAAATAATTGTACAGCATGTAAAAAAAAATTAGTTGACATTTTTATGTTTAACTAATTTCCATATTAGGTTTCCCTATCATTACAACATTAATATAATTATCATAATGCTCGAATTACAGCCCCTAATTAAGTTAAACAAATCGGATACTTCCGGATACTTCCGGATATTTCATTTACTGTCAAAATATCCACATAAGTTGCAGTAAATAGTGCAACAGTAAATTTTTAAAATTGAGAAAAGCAACAAAAAACATTAACAATATATACACACATGATTTGGAATGGAATTATAAAATGCATAACCTCCTAATAAGTAGAAACGCAAATGCTGATTAAAAAATTCTTACTTGATTTATAAGAATTTATAACGGAACAACTTGGACCTAGGTCAACCAATAATATTATAGATTATTAATATTGATGATCCCATAAAATGGAAACATTCCCTTAAATTTAAAATAATAAAATGATATCCATATACTCGGGTAAATACCATATAATACAATATTTTATGAAACAAATAATCGCAATGATTAATTTATAACAAAAAAATAATAATAATGCAATATATAATATTTTGGCAATCTATTGGTAAATATCGTAAAAATGAAATTATTCATTCTTGATTAAAGGCATTAAGCAATTATTGATAAGCGATGAGTGTGATTTTTTAGTATTGGATATCGATTTCTTTACAATTGTTTTTTATTTTGACATTTTTGGCATTTTGGCATTTTGGCATTAACAGTTAGTTGTTTTGCTCACATATCATAAAAATGTACAATACAACAATTAATTGCGTCTCAACGAGGTCTTCCTCAGAAGTTTCCTCTAGACGATGACGAAATAGGCCATAACAAAAATGATAAACTTTAAACTGTTATCAACAAGTCCTAATCAACAATCATTAAGCATTAAGCACTCGGGTGGCAGCACATGGACGTATTATTGTTAAGTTGACATTAATGATAATTAATGAAGAGAAATTCAAGGAAAAGAAACGTTTAAACAACATCAAACAATGTGAATTATTTTACAATCCACAATATACAATATACGGTACATGGTGTATGGTGTATGGTGTATGGTGTATGGGCTGCTGTCGATGACTCGTATATACCATAGACGACATAGACGATGTTTTCATTGCCTGATAACTGAAAAAATATCGTCGCAATATTAACAGGCGGCTCACGGTCTGCTCATATACGCAGTTAATCACATCTAATTTGTCCGAAATTTGTACAGTAAACAATGAAAATTAACCATAAATTAGATTACAAAAATAATAACTAAATGATGATTTCAACACTCATATAAAATTATAAACAAAAACAACAACAACAACAACAGCATAAAAAAAATACTGAATATAATAATAGCGAGCACCAGTTAACAAAACATAGAAATAAATGTTTCATTTTTTTTTTATCAACAAATCTAAAGTTTCCCAAACTAATAATAAAATAAATCTTAAAACTGATATACTCAATTAAAGTGTATAAATGCGAGAAACTCTTATTAAAATATGCCCAAGAGTATGCTATAATAAAAAAATACTGTTGCATTTTCGCAAATTGAAATTCTTTTTTATAAGGTCATCTTTTATCTGACAAAACATTTTCTTGTTCAAGATGAATCGGTAATAATAATAAAATATAAGAAAAATTAATTAAAAAAAAAAAAAACAAACAAGCATTAAACGATCGATTTAAAAATACAATTACTATTATTGTTGAAATTTGTTTAAACTAGTCAAAGTGCTCACGTTTTTTAGCTGTGGTTTGCACACTTTTTATCAAATATTATATTTAAAAATATATATATCAACAATTGTGTATATATGTACATACATATTATGTACATACATATGAAAGATATCAACGTGTCATCAGCTCAGACAGATGCTGATAAATGAAGAGGAAAACAAAAGCGAAATGCTGAAGATCGCACGCCTTTTCAGGCGAGTTCATTTGATTTCTGTTATTAATTTTTATAAACTCAATTGTTTATTCATTTAAAAAAAAACCCCAACCGATTTAAGATTTAGAAATTAAATATTTATGTAAGATGTAACAAAAACAAACTTACAGTAAACATTTGATATGGCAAAATTGATTAGAATTCGATGTCATATGAAACTATCGCATAAAAATAAAATAAACAAATGTATGTTCCTTTTTATAGTATAGTGTAATGTACATACATACATACATACATACATACATACATACATACATACATACATACATATGCATATGTAAGTACATAATAAGAAACAAAGTGTCTCATATTGTTGCAAAGAAATGATAGAAAAACTTTTAAGTTCAACGAAATGAATCTGAGTCTTATATATGTTATAGTAGTTATTATGAATAAAATTCTGTATTTCATCTGGTCAATAAATGATATATGTATGTATGCATGTATGTACATACATCTTTTTGGAGATTTCATTTGGAGACATACCTGCTTCGCTCTCATCACCGCTCGGATTATCATCGCTATTCAGAAGCGGAGCATAGCTACAATCATGACTATCAGATCTTCGACGACCGCGACTGCCTCCTAATGGCAGCACCCTAAATGGTATTAGATTATCCATGATATTCTCCACTTGCAAACAAACAAAAAAAAAACCACCAACAACAAAAATTGCAATTGCCTTTCCTGTTACGACATTTTATATATTACAAAAAAAAACCAAAAAACGAGAGCAACATCCGCAAAATTTTATCATCCGCTAAAGGTTTGTCTATGTGGCGCTATCTGCGATAATTTGATGTTAACTGAGGCAGCGATTGCTGCTGCTGCTGTGGCTGCTGTTAATCTTACACTTTATACAATATATATATATATGAATGTATGTATGTATGTATGTACATACATGTACATTTATGTACGTATATACTGTAAACACATGTGCGCTCTTAACCGTCATACGGTCTCAATATTTTCATTTCATTTATTTACTTTTATTTTGATTATTTTCTTTTTAAATAATAATTCGGTATTATTATCACTTCATGCACACATACATGTACATATGTACATACACATGTGTGTGTATATGCGTTTATATGTATGTACATACATGCAGTTAAACGTAAACCACAACAATACTATCTATCTAACTGTTTGTCTGTCTTGGCCAAATTGTCAAACAGCTGAGCGAGCAAAGCAAACAATGTTATGTCAAAATGTCAAGACTTGACGTCAATTTCAAGTCGTATGTACGAACAAATGCCCTGTAAATTGAACTTGATATAAGTAAATTAAATTAAAATATAAAAAGAGAAATATATATACCATACATACATACATACATACACATGTGTGTACTATATTTTCCACATAATCTAGTAAATACTAGTGCTGTCGTCTATCTGACGACTGTTAATTTCTAATTAAGAACAGGGTATAAGAAGAGCAAGTTCAAGCTCTAATGTTTCATTTCCACATCGGGTAACACTACAAGTATGTACTGTTATTAACATGTCGTATAAAATATATGTATGTATGTATGTATTATATTTTATTGTAGAATCAAATCATATGAATATATGTCATAACATCGTTTACAATTTAATTAATAAATGTTACACAAAACAGTTATTCAGTTTAATTCTTCAATGCAAAAGTAAAAATAACAATTACATTTTCATATTTTGTACATGTTAACACACATATATATGTATGTATGTATGTATATATTTATATGTATGTATATATAAAATGTGTGTCAAGTACCTTCTACCTGCTTTTTACAATATGAATTGAATTAAATAAAGGTCAGTTATCTGTTATCATAAACAGTTGTTTTAATTAAAAATAACGTAAACAACAAAAAAAAAAACGCATCTCCTTAATCTAAAAAACGTACGAAAATTAGAACGTTCCCATTTCTTAATGTAAAATATAAAAACACTTTCAGTAGAACTTTCAATAGAAGTTTATAGAATTAACAATATATTTGTACACAGAAAATATTTATAATAATGCACACATATTTACTTCCATATACACACATGTACATATATTATACATAATAAATATATATATACATAATAAATATATATATATATGTATGTATCTACAAATGTGTATGGACACATGGGCAAATACATAAAGTGGTGACAACTTTTTAAATAAACTACTAGCATCGTTTTAATCGAATGGCTCGACTATTCGATACTCTGCACTAATTTCATGATGTACCTATATACATATGTTCATATGTACATACATACATACACACATATCATACAGATACGCATGTATGTACACATTTTATGTAAAATTATTACATTCATAAAAAGATTTATGAAATTTCTAGAATATTAATACATATAAATACTGTATGCGTCGCTTTAAAAAAATAAAATAAACTTTTGCATTAGGAAAATTAAATTATTGTAGCATGACAGGTGTCAAAATAATCATTTCATATATCTAATTGAAAGTATACCTGCTGACGTCACAACCACAAGGCAGAAAGACAAAGAAAAAAAGGAATATCAACAAAGAAAACAAAACAAAGGTTTAAACCATTTGTAAGTGAGCCGCATAATGTGCGGTTTTATATTCTATTTACATATTCATTATCATTATCATTATCATTATCATTATCATTATTATTGTTACTATTATTATTCAATATTTGTAATTTATTTGTGCGTGCGACTCGTGCGCGCGTTAGCCCTTGAGCGAACGAGACCGCAAATAAAAACAAAATGCTAAACAATTATTCTCTCGCTCACTCTCGCTTTTGCTTTTGCAAATACAAACACAAACACACAACTCATGCGTCGGCAACTTGAACAGCTGTGCTGAACACCGTTATGCGCCGCTGCGCGAACAGTGACTGCTACTGCGACGTCAACGTCGACATCGACATCGACATCGAAGCCAATAGCCGACAATGGCAATGATTGGAGGGACGACGACGACGACGACGCCGAAGCCTACTGATGGGCTTTGGCCTGACTATGTTTATAAACCAACAACAACAACAACAAAAATTTCTTGGCCTTCAGTTGAAAGTCATTCATAAAAAAAATTGCACAGTCGACTCTCAAAAAACAGAGCTCTCGATTAAAGCGTTCCACAAGAAAATATTGAATTTTCTATGCAAATCATTTTTTTATATGATGCATAGTTTTATAAAATAATAGAAAAAATAAATGTAAAAGTAAAATTAATTTTGCAAAGGTTATAATTAATTTACAACATACCTAATTGATCAGGCTAATTTTGTCATAAGTGTATGTCCACACGTATGTATGTACATAAGTATATAGAATGTTAAAACGGATATGTGACAAATTTCATTTAAGCCGAAAAAACAGACAGGACGAGTTTTTACATACGTATCTCTATACGTATAATACGTACATATGTATATCTATATGTATAATTAACATACATTATGAATTATAGTATATGTTTCTTAACATGCCTTCTACATTTCGTGGAAAAATTATATTTTAATACTTATTAAAAATAATTACATTGATTGCGCACTGTCATTGTAAAACATGCTAACATGTTATATTAATAACTGAATAATTATTAGTAAATAATTACAAGCCCAATTTGTATAAATAAAAATGTAAGCATACAAAAAGCATTAAAAGAAACCCCATTTAATGAAACAGAACAAATGCAATTGAAAGCATTAAAATGAATTAAATTCTTTTGTTGCGGCAATCAATTTAAAATGTGTGCTAAAATAATATATGTACTAAAATAATATATATACTAAATATATATATATATATGCATGTGTATTTATAAATAAAAAGGATAGGTAAGTTAAATAACAATGTTTTATAAATAGCTTACGTATGGGCCTGCGACGCATTATAGATGCACTATTCTGGCCGCCACTGTTGATGCTGCTCTTTATCGGCTTCATGATTCCCTCAGTACCGAAGCGGATGAAAACGAAGGCGAACGAATAAAGACGACGACGACGACGACGACGACGACGACTGACAACAACAAGTGGGCGCAATTTTGCAAAGAATATATGTAAAAATAAAGCAAAAATAAATAAAAGAACCAAAAGAAATATATGTACAAAAAAATACACAAAGCTATTGTCTGTACAACTGAACAAAAATATTAGGCACACTTATAAACAAAATTCAATCGCACATAAACTTAATAAACAAGGGCCAATATATTAGCCAGGCATTGTACAGACAAGATTGTAAAAAAAAAGGTTATTTAAACCGGTTAAAAACGCGGCAATAGCGACCACGCCGTTTGTTGAATTTCTAACAAACATTCGCAGTAAAAATATTACTTTGTTTTTTTTTTTTTTGTTACCTTTTTCCTGCTGACGCGACAAGCTTCAAAGTTCAACAACAACTGAAAACCATAACAAAAAATTGTACCGCTGATCAGCAGAGAGCAGAGCAACAACAGCAGCAACAGCGAAATGCAAAAGCAAATGTAAGCTAAAGGGAAAGAAAAAATTTGTTGTATTTTCAAAAGAGAGAAAGAGATTTTTGCTCAAATGACACATGTCAAACAATGTGAGAGGCAAGGCAAACGGGCTTACGGGTCGTGTCACTAACATGAAGTTATCAGTTAGATAAGATACAACGTGTGCAGGACGATAGCAACAGCGGCAGCGACAAACTGTTGATAAGGCCAAATATGATTTTGTTTAATCAATTGTTGAACAGCAATACAAAAAAAGAAACTTTTCATACATACATACATATTATATACATACATACTGATTGTATTTAAATTGCCTTAAAAAACATGAACGGAAGAAAGACGGAGAGGGAGAGAGAGTATAAGCTTTGCTTTGTGTGGGTGTTCAAAGTTAAAAACCTTTCGATAGTTGATGAAATTGCTTGAATAATCGCGTGAACTTCACAACTTCAAAAAAAAAAGCTTTGATAACACATACGCAAAGAAACGAAAATTAAAAATCATTTGGCTTGTATGTTTGTCAACATAAACTTGACCCAATTATAAATATTTACATACTATTAATTTGTACTCATACATTTACGCAAATTTTATCTATGTATGCATGTGTAAATATATCGTAGCAAATATATTAATAATAGTTATCGAACGAACAATCGCATTTCAATTTTATGCAATGCAAAAAACAAAGGAAAGCGATTGCCGCTGCTGAGCAGTGTTGCCACTTTAGCTGTTGTTTAGCATAATAAAACTGATAAACTAGACATTTTCACTAAACTATTACGTTTATTTCAAATGCTGGTTACTTTCTCATTTAAGATAAGCAGGGACTTATTTCATAACAAAAGAAATCGGCAAAATATCTAATACTTTTGTAATATACATATGTATGCATTTACATACATAAATGACTAGATTAGAACGTTTTATTTTTTTTTTATTAAAGTTTAATGAATATTACTCTCAATGTTACAATTAGAATTACGTTAGCAACAGGACTTTTCCTTAAGATTCAGTCGAGCGGTCTTGGTTGGGGCTTCGATTTGTTCTTATTTAAACGTGTATGATTTTTTATTGAATAAATATATATATGTATATTTAAAATGTATATTTAAAATGTATATTTAAAATGTATGTATATATAGTAGTAGGAAATATCTGCTTTGCAAAAGCCGGCAACACTTAGCTCTTACTGCGTATGTGAGAGCACATGGCAGAGAACGCACATACACACATACAAATGCATTGTGTCCGCCGACATGTAAACAAAGCAAACTATAGGAGGCGACGGAACAAAGGCTGATGAATGAGATTACCTCAATCCCCTTCGATAAAATATTGTCTGATCCATTTGTCACATGCTAAATAAAAACTTTGTTTTATGAACTGCTTATTGATTTGCCATTTGCCTGCAAAAATAATACACAAACACCCAACACACACGTATACATAGTGGCATGCCACGTGCAAGTTGCACAAAACTTTGCAATTGCACTGCTATATTCTTCGTTTTATATTGATTTTTACCAACAAGAGACGAATACAAGGTGAAAAGGAAGCAAACGAAATAACTGCACATTGCAGCTGACGGCGACTAAACAAAATTTGTTGATTTTGGTATTTCATAATCAAGTGAAATGCTGCTGCTGAATTCCATCAACCCCAACAGGATTTGCACTTAACAGGTATTGTTAAATTTTCCAAGTGTAAGAGATGTTTTTTTGTTTGTAGCACGTGTAATTTTATGGGCAATGCATGTTATAAAAACAGATAGAAAAAAAACCAATTTTTTCGTTGCATTCGTTTATCTTATTATTTTTGTAAATTATGTTACTCGTGGGTAATTATTGCATATTATTTATATTGTTCTAGACAAAAACAAAAAAAAAAAAAAAAAAAAAAGAAGTTTTGCCGCTGAATATGTGCATGATAGAATGAGACATTCAGATACATTGAGAGAAAAACTTGAACACCAAACAAAAAAAAGTAACACTTACGAGATAAAGTATAAACGAAAATAGCAACATTAAATAACTTTTTAAAAGGGGCGCACTCACATCTCTTCCAGACAACTTTAGTCGCGGTAACAGCGCGAACTTGAAGTTTACTCGCTTCATTGACTTACAATTTCAAACTGGGGAAATATTCATCAACAACAACGAAGAAAAACAATTTCCACCCCATTATAAAACGTAATAGAAGAGAAAAGGAGAGCATGACAGAGAGCAACAATAAAAAACAACGTGCAAAATCAAAAAGGCGCTTTAGTTTGTTGTGCTAACGATAACTAATCGATACCAAATTGACGTATCGATGTTTATGGCTAATGTTGCCATTTATTAGTAAATGTATCTGCATATCTGTAATTCAATGAATCCATATTTTTATAATAAAATCTATATATTATTAAAATGATTGTTTCATTTTTATATACTTTAACAATTATTAAAATCCTTTTTCAGGGATACATCAACATATATCGATATATTTGAATTTGCAGTTTTTAAAACGATCCTCGCGATTGCACAGCACTATGTCGACGCTAATTTTGAATCCAGAAGAAGTGTAAGCTCGCGATTAGTTGCAAATAGGTATTAGCAGAACACAAAGTGTCTGGCAAGGGACTACATCAATTATAACGCGATTATTGGTATATTATTATTATTGCATTTTTTTTTAATATCTGTGTACACATGTCTCAACGGTTTATTTGCAAGTGAAGAAATTAGAAATTTATTGTGTTTTTCTCCACCAAGTGATAGTAAATTAAATAATTAGCCGGTGAGTAAATATGTATGCATATTTAAAGATATTTCGTATGTATTAATTTATTTCATATATAAGTATGTATTTAAGTACAAGTATGTATTTAAAATACTTTTTATATGTATTTATATTTTTATGTTTCTTTAATATATGGATATTTTAATATTTTGAGGCTCATTTTTATGTGTGCACGTATTGTATGTAATTGCGCTTGGTTGCCATTAACTGTATCACGAGCATATTTGTATGTATTCATCAATTCTCGGAAAGGAGTAGTGAAAAAGAAATAACGGTGCCTGCAATTCTGGCGTTCGTTGCACTATGTGCTTCACTATTTCTTATGTGAAAAGAAGAGTAAAGCATGAGAGCAAACAATTTTAAAGCAAAAAAAGAAAAATACAAAAGTGAACGACCAATAAAATTCAAGATGGCGTCGTGAATTATCGTAGAAGATTAAATAAGAAAGCACTTCAAATTAAAAAAAAAAAAAAAAAAAAAAAAAACTGATGTATACATTTATATATTTATATATATATATAAATTTAAAGTAAAGTTTTATAAAATATATTTGAAATATACGTATATCTGTAAAGATATAATTTTAAATACTATTACGTTTATTTAACAGATGTAAAGATATAATTTTAAATACTATTACGTTTATTTAACAGATACTTGCATATCATTGCTTAAAACCATGTCCATGATAAGGCGTGCAATTACATCTGGTAGTCGTCAGGCACCAGATCCGTTTGATCAGTATTTGGAGAGTCGCAATATGTACCGTAAGCATACGGCTAGAGATGCATCGTGTTTATTTCGTGCCATCTCCGAGCAGATGTACGACACGCAGATGCTGCACTATGAGGTTCGTTTGGAGTGCGTGCGCTTCATGACTCGAAAGCGTCGTATATTTGAACAAGTAAGTACATAGGAATACACCTACACCATATGTACATACATATGTGTGCATCTCTAGCTATATCTATAATTGTGGAGTATATCAGACATTATTGATATACAGCAGCAATATGATCAATCAATCAATCAATCATGATATTAGTGGTGCTTAGGGCCTTCAGAGTATTTGATTAATATGATTTATTCAATAGCATATATGCGGAGATTTTGATACCTATATACTGGAAATGGCCAAGCCAAAGACATATGGTTCCATATTGGAGCTGCGAGCCTTGTGTTGCATGTATCGGTAAGTTTAACTTAGAAATAAATAATAATAATGATAATTATATGCATAACTGTAAAATTAACTCGTGTATCTGTGTAATATTGGCAATTGTAGTCGGAATGTTGTCTATTTTGAGGCCTTCAATATGGGCACCGTGGTAACTTATGATGAAAGTTATTTGGATAATTTTCGAGTTTTTTGTGCTAATGAATATCATTTTGATTCGGTTTATCCAATGCACTACATTAAAGATGCAGCCATTTGTCAGTGTAAGTAGAATGAAGTCTATATACGAGTATGTATATAAAATATGACTATAACTTTAACAAATATTATTTCGTTACAGCCATAAGTTTTAATCTGCTCTATAAAATGCTCTTCAAGATACCAGATATCAATTTTGCTGTTGAAACCATGTTGCATCCACAGACATTCGATTGGGGCAACTATGAAGTTGACTTAGATCCAAACGGTTATATATGCCGCATTAATTGCGCTAACGGACGCTCCTTTCAGTTGGATCTACCAGACAACTCGAAATGCATTTTGGAAAATTACAAATTGTGTCATTTTCACAACTATCGGAAGCCGCAAAAGGCCTTGGAGCAAAACGATTTGAATAGCTCCAACTCAGGGGCAACCCCTAAACATAATCAAATTGTTGAAAATGCGCAACCAATCAACAACGTCCAAGACTCAAATCTAATCCACATGTGTCCCAATAAGTTCAGTTCCTGTGTGCGTCAGCTCCTCGATGATGGTGAGTGGTTTACGTCTCGACAGTTTTTTAATTATAACTTTGAGGTACTCGGTGTTAAACCAAAAAATCATGTGAAATGCAAAAAAAAACAAAAAAAAATTTCAATATTTATTTCTTAAAAGTATATCAATCAATTTTATACAGTAAGGATAGGATAGGATTTGTTACTAATCTCTAAAATATTTTTTTTACTGTAGAAAACAAATAATGTATAATGTCACAATTTTTATTTAAATATATATTATATAAATATATATTTTATTTTTTTTATGTAAGGAATCACTCCATTTCCGTATAAGGTGGCTAAATCACTTGATCCCAATATGTATCGCAATATTGACTTTGATAGCTGGAGTGATTTGCGAAAGGAGGCGAAACGTTTCAATGTCTACGCAAATGATTATAACTTCAAGGTAAAAGTTATTAATTTATCATTGTAACAAATATGAAAAATGATCATGCCGATATGTCTTAATATTTATAGGTGGGCGCCAAGTGCCGCGTAGAATTGTTGACTGAAAATGAACGTAAAATGTTTGTATGCCATATACAAAATATTAACGATGATAAATCCTTTTGTGTTGTCTATGTTGAGAATTTTGGAAAGAAAATTTTGGTAAGACACATTATCTTTATTTTATATTTGTTTTGATTTGTAATATAACCAACTCGAATTTGGGTTTTTTTTCCTTTTTTATTTTGTCATATAAACTAGGTACCCTATGATTCATTACATCCCATGCCACCGGATGAGTTTCGTGCCTGGGCGGTGCCTTATCGTTTTCAGCGTCAGATACAACGTTTCAGTTTGTCCAAGTTATTGAACAAGCCAAAAATGATCAAGTGGAAGAAACCAAAACATTTCGAAATGTCTAACTATTTTGGGGCCAATAAGTGTAACGTTGTTCAATACATGCAGGTGAACAATTGTTATGGTGGCGCTTCATTTTCCCAACAGCAGCAACAGGAACAGCAACAGCAACTGGAGGCGCGACACAACGAGCCTGTTGAAGCTGCGCAGCAGGAGCAACATATACAGCCACGCAACAATCAATCGCAATCAAAACAGCCGCAGCTACAGCTACAGCATAATAAACAAGCATTGCCAGCTGGGTCAACGAAGACATATACTGCGCCTTCACCGCAGCTACCAGCGCCGGCCGCTCAATATGTCAATTATGCTGCTGTGCCTAGTCAGAATGTGCCACCCGCTCAGGTGCGGGCACCTTGGACTGGAGCGCCATTGTCCATTCCAGAGGAATATTCACCTGGTATCTACCCAACATCGCCACTGACGTCGGATGGTTACGTGCTTATGCCTTTCGGAAGCTATGTACCACCACCACCACAACCACCACCGCCGCCGCCGCAGCAGCAGCAGCAGCCAACATCATTTATGTATGCACCGGCACCAGCACCAGCACGAATGTTGCCGACCCATCATTCACTTGTGTTGCCAGCTGCCGGGCCGGGCCAGATCAATAGCTGCACTAATAACACAATGTTGTCACGCTGCAATGATGTTAAACAGATGCCGCATCACATGTTGCAAGTCAATGGCGAGGATTTGCCAGTAGATTTGGAGACTATACGTTACTTTTACAATATGGGCGTTGATATGCACAAGCGCTTGTCCCAGACAACCGATGACCAAGTGCTTCCAATTAACAACAACAACGCTGACCAACAAAAGCAACTGCAAAATGAAGCTGCTGCTGTGGCATTAAACACTACACCGCCACCCACTCCAGAAGCGGCTTTATCAATGCCAATGCCCACTTTCGCCATGGTGGTATCTGGCGAAAAGCCACGTGAACGTTCCAAACGCGGCGGCTATTCTAAGCCGCGCTCCAAGCGTCCGGAAAAGTTGGAGAATCTTGGAAAGGATAATCAGCTAGCGCATGCATTTCTGTTGCCAACGCCAACACCAACACCAACACCTTCGTCCGCAACTAATGGCAACCAGTTTAATTTTTATCCAACGGCGCAGGCGCCTTTACCATCACTACAATCTCCACAGGCACTGCCGCCACCAATGTTTTTTGCTTCACCCAAAGGCGGGCAGAATCCTTATGCTTGGGGCATGCCGCCACCACAGCCGGGTGCAGCTAATATGGGAAACAACATGCCATAGGAGGTGCTTAATATGGAGTCCAATGTTCCCATAGCCTCGGATGGTTACGCATCGTTACGGATCCAAAAATAATAAAATATATATAATATCTTTTTTTTCCCATAATATTTATATATATATATATATGTAATGGGGAAAAAGAAGATACATAAGATATATATATTCATATATATATATATAAATTAATCAAAAATAACAAATATGTATGTATGCATAATTTACATATACATGACACATTTTACTTATTCAGCCAATATTTAATTCAACTATGTATGTTATATACATTATATTATCCAAACATTATATATAATCCATCAAAGAATTCGTTTTTAGAGTCGCATCGTAATTATTTAACATTTTAAATTTGTATTTCATATATTTTTAAAAGAACTTTCTAAATCAGAAAAAAAAGAGCTGTACATTTGATGATTGTAACATTTCTTTCAAATATATTCCGATGTATTAACTTTCACCACATATATTTTTATCTATATCATTAACGAGCAATAATTTTAACCATGTCATTTATGCATTTTTTTTTTATTAGACTTTACCAACCACCATTAAAAATATAAACTGTAACATAAACAAACATTAAAACAAATGCCTTAAATACAAGTTTTATAAAAATTTATTAACTAAAAGAACATAATTTAATCAAATGTCAAATATATTTTATTATATATCATATTTTCATTCTTAAAATGTATAATAAATACTTTTCCATAAAAATGTAAATCGAACAAAAGAAAATTAATAAATCTTTTACATTAAAAATTTAAAAAAGAAATTGATAATATCATTTGTACGTGGTATTTTAATTATTCCGTTGAGACATCTAATCTTCAGTATTGTTTGACCAATAAGATACACAATTTAATTATTTTATGACCACTGTGCAAACGTGCTTGTCGCAGATTCACAACCACTGTGCATGGCTGGCCATACATGCATACATACACGAATACACATACACATGCGTATTGCCTTGCTGTTGGCGATGAAACATTTTTGCATTCGAGTTGAAAGCATCGTGTGGTAGACAAGGACAGACTGCTGCCCGCTGTACTTCGATTATAGATTGCTTAGTGGGAAAAAGAAACGAGAGGACACAATAGATTCAAGAGGCTCTTGAGTACTGGCTGCAAGAGTTAAACTTATTCCGACTCATCTAATGTACTCATACACATGCATGTTTTTTGTGTATGTGTACGATAACAGTAGGAACAGCCAGCATCAGTTTTCATAGCGTTAAAAAGCGCATTTAAGCAGGAAAAACGCGCGCGACTTTTAATTTTCGAGCGGTTTTTTATTGCGTTTTTTTTCTTTTGTTTTGTTTTAATGCTTTGAACTTGTAACAGTTTTAAGCTGTTCTTTGTTTTGTTGTTATTTTTTGTTTATTATAATAGTTTTTGCTTTGATTATAAGTGCAAGCTGCTTGCTTTTTTGCAACTCGCTTAATTTTGCTTACAAAACTGAAAGCGGTTTCACAAGTGTCGAATTTTTGTGCTGATTTCTCAAATCGGCAAATGGGCGGCACGAGGCGACCTACATACATACATACATACATGCATGTTTGTATGCATGTAAATTCAAATTAAAGTTGAAATTGTGTTCGATATAAATCGACAATAAATCCGTATCAATTGTATGTATATGAATGTATGTATATATCAAGTATTTAATTGTGTACATATTCATACACACACATACATATAAATAATAATATTTTGTGATTTGGTTCATCTTTCTCTTCCTTATCCTCTCGTTATCGTTTTGAATTAAGCTTGCCAGATCGATCAACGATGCATATCGTAAATTGAATATCGTAAGGTTCTCAGTTGATCGAAATCGATTAACTACAATTTATCCCATTGGTTTTCCATTCTGGCAAAAACAACAAATTTAATCACTTATATAATACTAGGTATATATGTATGTATGATGTATTTATAATATTTTAATTATTTTTATATAAATTTTGTTTTTTTTTTTTGATCCCGCCCAATAAGTGTGTTCCAAAGGTTGTTTGTTTTTATAAAATTTTTTTATTTGCTTGCAAAGAAACCTGCATCCAAGCCGTTGTAAAAAAAACCATAATAACTAAGGCCAGCCGCCGGATTGGAGGCTGTCAGCTGGAAGCTGGAGGAGGCGTTGGACAACGCTTAGTACGCCGAAGGAGGGGCGGGTGCGTAGTGTCCACGGTGTCCACCATAGTTGCCATCGCGCTCACCGGCAATGTTGGCCAGAGCGGAGAGGCCGTGGTTGCCACCCTGGAGCAGCTGATAGCCAGCGCTGGCAGCGGCACTATCGGCGCCAGATGCATAGGCGGGCAGTGCTGGGCCATGGCCAACAGCATGACGGGGACCAGAAACAATGGGACCAGGTCCGGCAAGATGACCATGTCCGGCATGGGAAGGTCCAGCGCCATAAGCGCCCTTGCCATAGCCTTGCTTGTTCTCATTGACGAAGTATTTCTCTGCTGGTGGCTTCACCACGTTGACGAACACGGGCTCAACCTTGACGCGACGTGGGTGGTGCTTGACGTATACCTTGCGGAGCACGATTGCTGGTGGCTTGTGGAGCACAACCGGAGCGGGCTTCACAACCAATGGTGGATGGTTGACCAGCACCTTGGTGGGTGGGCGCCTCACGATGATCGGTGCCGGGCGATGGATAAGAATCTCACCCTTGTTTTGTGGGTATGTGATGGATGAGGTCAATGTGTTGCCCTTGGTGTTAACCGGCTTGTATGGTATATTCTGGTCGGAACCATAGCTGCTGTGTCCCGGACGGGCAACGCTTGCGGCATCGGTATCGCCAGCCAATGAACCGGCGGCGGCACCATCACCCAAATGACCGCCATGGACGCCATCGGCACCGGCAGCACCAGCGGCAGCAGCAGCTGCATCGCTGCCATCGCCGCTCGAGCTATAGCTCGGCTGTCCAATTCCGCCGTAACCGGGCTGTGCGCCGTAACCGCTTGCGCTGACGCATGCCTGCAAAATGAAATGGAAATGAAATGGAAATCAATTAACAAACAAATTATATGAAATAGAAACAGAAATAGAATTGATGAATTGATGAAATGATCACAATGATCATATTCATAGCAATCCGTATGACGACGGATGGTGAATACGGCGTATCTCTTTTAGCATGGATGGATTACGTACAATTAGGCAGGCGACGAGCGCCCAACTGATGCAATATCTGTTCATCGCTTTTCGCTTCCACTTCCAACTTGTGTGTGTATGCGTGTGTGTGTGTGTGTGCTCCCGCTGCTGCACTTTCAAGGTGGAACGTCTGTTGGCTTCTGCTGCCAGTGCTTGGCCGGAGATTTCTTTAAATATGCTGCCATCGAACGTTTGATCCATTGTACGTGACATTTGGCCCGGTTAACAGACGCTGCCGGTATTTCTATACCGTATGCTGTGTATGCGTATGTGTGTGTGTGTGTGTGTCTGTGTTCCGCTCCAAAGCATGCCACACAATTTTATTGTTGTTGTTGTTTTTGTTGTTGTGAGCAGCTTAACGAACATGGCCAAAAGCTGATTGCAAGCACAACCATCTCATGCCCCGCATATCTTGGCGTGTCTTACGTAGAATGACAACAACAACAACAATAAAAACAACAACAACAACAATTAAACAATTTGATGCTCTGCTCTCATCTTGTTGGTGCATCGTGCCCTGACACATAGCCCCCATATCGAATCTTCTTTTTTTTCCCCCCTTTCTTTTTTACTTTTTGTTTTTTGTTTATTGTTTATTGCTGTTGTTTTTATTTTTGTTGTTGTTGTGGTTGTTGATTCGTCTGCGGAGATTGTGATTACCAAATGGTTGTACGGGTAACAAACAGTTCCGCATTGAGACCATTGGAGGAGGGGGGGGGGGGGGGGCAACCAGGCGATTGGCCAATCTTATCCAGAATCGGCCACAAGCAAAAGCCAAATTGAGAAAATAAAATATTCATTTTGTGAAAACTTAAGAAATTATTAAACAATTTAATAAAATTATTTAAATGTTTTTTTTTGGTGACGATTTTAGTTTTCCAGTTTGAAATTCCGTACAGTTCTATTGCCAGATTCCGTAATTTTCGTGAATTTCTATTTTAGATTAATTTGAGGGACAAAAGTTTGTCTTCAGCATTTAAATATAATAATTAATTATTTAATTATAATTATATTTGTATGTGAATGTACGTATAATAATTATTAACTTTAATAGAAATAAAATCAATTTATTTTATAAAAATTCATTTTTAAGACATAAATTTAAGAATAATAATTATTTCATTATTTTCAATTTTGCTTTTAATTTATTTATATGCAAATCAATTGTTAATATTATTAATATTCATATCGAAACATAAATATATTACATTTGGTATTTCAATTCATTTTAATTGAATTATTATACGAAAATATTAATTTTCGTAATTTTAAAATATGTTTTTACTTTAAGTTTAACATCTTTGCACTAAATAAATAAATAAATAAAAGTTTAAACAATTCGTTAAATTGTATTTTCTGTAATTTATGCATAAATGTAAAATTAAATTTTTGTATAGAAAACAAAGCATAAAACGATAAACTATAAACTATAACTATGTTTATTTGTTTATAGCAAACTCTGGCATTCGTGCGTATTATACAATATTTAATTCTGGTATTTAATTATTGTATTGTACATATACTCGTAATCAAAGAATTCCGGAATGATTCCGACCAAGTCAGCGGAATATCTAAAGTTGTAATATCGCAAACAGATCTCAAGCGTAAAATGCTGAAATGTTAAATATATTATATTGTATATTGTATTTATTATAACTTTTTGATCTTGACCCACTCCAGGTTTTATTTTACAATAATAAATGATTATTTTCTGTAAGCGAGTGAACAAAAATGACAACAACAATAACTAAATAATAGACTTTAAATTAATTAATGTGCAATGTGCATAAATGATAATAAACATTAACGCACACCGCATGTATTTATTTAAAAAGAATTTAATAATACTATTTATAAGAACTATGAAGTAAAGTTGAATTAAAATAAAAATAATTTCAATAATTCCTAAATGAATATTAGTAAATAATTTGCAATTATTTATGTAAACAATTATATGTAAAATGCAAATACAAATTAAACAAAAATAAGCCAAGCATATCTAAGTAATTTTTTGTATAATTATTATTAACTATATTTTTTTTGATTATTATTATTAAATTAGATAATTAATATTCGATTTGTACGTTTGTGATTTGTACACTTAATTCTACATATTAGTTATGCTCGTAAGAATTAATTATTAATGCTATTTATTTAATTATTGTTATTATTTTCATTATTTTATTTATGATATTTATTTATTATTATTATTATTAAATTAGATAATTAATAATTTCGATTCGTACGTTTGTGATTTGTACACTTAATTCTTAATTTTTCTTATTATTAATTAATTATTAATGCTATTTATTTAATTATTGTTATTATTATTATTATTTTCATTATTTTATTTATGATATTTTTATTTATTTATTGTTGGATTTCTAAATTTAGTTAATTGAAACTCAAGAAATTTATAAATTTTGGTAATTTTTTTTATTTGCATTAAAAAAAAAACAAATTTGTTTAAATTAAATATCCATGAGCTGGACAGGATTGAGTGCCATTAGGAGCGACAGGTGGCGCGCACTTAATAGCCGGGTGCGCCATAGGGAGCTGGGCTGGCATAGAGGGGGGAATCAGCGCCGGCAGCATAGTTGTCGACACTGGGGGCGGGGCCAACGGAGGGGCCATCGTATTTGCCATAGCCCTGAGGCTCTCTGTAGACGGGTGCAACGACTGGGGCCAATGGGGCCTCGATCTTCTTGCCGGGCTTGTAGACCTTAACGTAGACGGGATTGAGGCTCAGTGGTGTGGGCACCTTGTTGATCACCTCCTGTTGGTAGATGACCGATGGCTTGATCTTGTAGATGACCGGATTGCCGCGCACCACAGTCGGTGGGCCGCTGTTCACATGGGCTGGTGGTGCGCCGGGCTGATGCACAATGATTGGTGGCAGGGGCTGTGTGGCGATCACCTGATGGTTGTTGTGACCGGATGGCACCAACAGCGAGCGGAACAGATGCTGATCGACATATTGGGGCGATACAACATTGATTTTACCCTGACGGATGTTGCTGGCAAGATTCGATTCGGCCAGAGAATCGGCAATATCCTCGGAGTTCTTCAGCTTTTGATATGTGGGATTTGCATTCAGCGCCTGCAGCTGCGCCTGGACGCGCCCCAAGCGACGTGCCTCCTCCGGTGTTGGCTGTATCTCGGCCTGGGCCGTCAGCTGACTGGCCGCTGGCTGGCTGCCGCGCGTAGCCACATTCACATACTCATCCAAACCGGCCGATGGGCCACCACCGGGCAGATATGGACTACCACCGGGTGAACCGTAACTGGCGCTCACCAGCTATTAAAGAGAATTGAAAATTGAAAATTGAAATTGAAATAATAATTAACTGATGATGGTGTTGGTGAGGGTGTTGGTGGTGTTGATGGTGTTGGTGGTGTTGGTGGTGTTGTTGGTGTTGGGTGATAGAAATAGGATTCGAACACATACCGGTGCGGCGGCGACGGCAAAGAGCCCAAACCAAAGACCAAGTTGCATATTGTGATTGGGTGCGTTGATGCGTGTCAGCTTTAAGATTTCAACTGCTTTTTGGATGGCCACTGGGCTAGCTCTTTATAGGGGCACTTGGAGCTGTTGATGCGCTTTTATATCTCGCACACGTTTAATATACCCCCAAGACCCCCCGCCCTCAGACCCCCCACACCGACAATACCGGCCCTCCGGCTACGTGATCTTAGCGATGCCATTGCCAACAGCTTTTCCATTTCCGATTTGATGACATTTTTGCAGTAGCCACAATTAACAATTGTCTCGTTTGTTTCATTTGTTTCGTTTGTTTTGTTTGTGCCTCTTCATGTTGCATTCGTAATATTTGATTTTGGCCAACAAATCTTGTTGGCCATCTACCCGTATTTATCAGATGCACGGCATCTCTTTCTAGCGTTTTTCTGTTTTTCTTTCTTTGTTTATTGTACATATTACATATGTATGTAATGTATGTATGTAATGTATGTAATGTATGTATGTATGTACACATGTATATACATAATACTAGTGTATATATGTATATGCAAGTATGTTGAAATCTGTTCTTGAATCTTGTCTTGATTCTTGGGAAACTCGCATATCTCATAATATCGTAAATTTGTTTTGTATATCGTAAATTGTATTGTATATCGTATTTTTGATATAGTTTTTTTTTTAATATAAATAAATCTTCATAAAAGGTTTATTTTAATTGTTTAAACATCGAGAATTTCAATGTTTATAGCATAAAACTTTAACACAGATTTATGTCGATTGAAAGCTTTTAAATCACGTATACATCAACGTGATTGAATATAAAAAAAAAATAATTGTTTAAGCAAAATAGTAGATAAAACAAAATAATAAAAAAAATTATAATATTATAATATATGTATATGTATGTATGTGATAATATAAATAAATTCTCGAACAATCAGCAAAAATTCCTAAAAACTGCAAACAAGAATTGCAAATAAACGATAAATGTTGTTGTTGTTGTTGTTGTTGTAATATTATTTATTTATTAAACATTGAAACGTTGTTAATATTAGTATTATGTTTTGAATGGAATCAGTTAGTTTAGAGTCCGCTCTTATATAGCAAATAGGTCAGATCTCGGGTCGGACGACTGCCATAATCATTGAATGGCGACTTAAAGGGTAGCTGGCTGTCGACTTCATCTCGTCGCAGGGAACTGGTGCTTGCCGTGTATGTGTGTGGGTGTGTGTGTGCGTGTGTGTGTGGGTGTGTGTGTTGTGCCTGACCTTGATCCGCATGCAGCGTATCCTCGCTGGAGTTTATTATGCCAGGACTATTATTATTTATATTATTATTATTACTATTATTATTATTATTATTATTGTTATTATTATTAAATTGTTTATAACGATTTATGCGTTGCATTTGACGCGCTTTGCTGGCACGCGGATGTGTGTGTGGTGTGTGTGCGTGTTGTGTGTGTATGTGTGTGTGTGCGTGCAACAATTGCTGCTGCTGCTGCTGCTGTTGCTGCTGCTGTTGCTGCTGCCGCTGTGTATTGTATCTGTGCGTATGACCGTGATAGGCATGGGCAAATCGCTCCCTCTGTCGCTCCCTCTGCCGCTCCCTTTGCAGCTGCTGCAGATAATTTCGCTTGAGTGCCAACGCCTCAGCATCGAGACTCAGATGGCCAACAAAATTGCCCTGGACAAAGTCATCATTACGATGAATTTGCTGCTGTTGCTGTTGCTGCTGTTGCTGTTGCTGCTGTTGCTGCTGTTGCTGCTGCTGTGGCCGCTCTGCACCCGGCAGATACTCATGATGCACTTCCTCATGTATCGCACCACCACCAGCGGCACCACCGTTGGTCTGATTGACAATGCGATTGTAATCATCGCTCGTGCCGCCCACCTGCAGATGTATCGCATGCTTGAAATCTTCGCCCAAATGTTTTAGCCAAAATTCATCGTTGACCTCTCCCGTCGTGTAGATGCGTGTCGTTTGGCCAGCTTTTGATTTGGCCAGCACACCATCGCTCGTTGCGGCCAGCACATCGATAACATCTGGCTGCCCCAATGGGTGAGAGGTCGACTTGGCCTTTGTCTCTCCCTCTGCCCCCTCCGTACCCAAACCCGTGCTCAATTCCTCAACGCGAGCTGCCTTACGGATGTCACCGCCAATAACCAGATCGGCACCAACATTTCCATTGCTGCTGCTGGAGATGTTGCTGTTGCTGCTGGAGATGTTGCTGCTGCTGTTGTTGTTGTTGTTGCTGCTGTTGTTGTTGTTGTTGCTGTTGTTGTTGTTGCTGTTGTTGCTGCTGTTCGTTTTGGTATTGGCTAATGTTGCTGCTGTGCCATTGCTGGGTATGTTGATGCTACCATCGATTTGGACAGTTTCATTCTTCTGTTGAATTGTTAAATATATGAGTTGACGCAACATTTGGCCACATAACGGTACAACTTACCTGCGCATTTGCCAGCGTTACTAACGTGGCCAACAGCGTTAGCAACAGCGGCAGCCAAACAGAGTTGGCATTTCCGCGCATTCTAAAAATATAGATATAGCTAGACAGATAGACAGATACAGATATAGATACAGATATTGTAGCTATACTATATCTGCTTTTAGATTTAGATACAGATTCAGATATAGATATACATATAGAATGTTATATAAGATCTACTTGAATCGCTCAACTGAGCCGAGCGCCGCTTTTCAACTGGATTTAAATACTCGACTTTTGCTTGGGCTGCGTGTGTGTTTGGCTCTTTAGCTGCAGCCAAACGTGATCTATGCCCAAGATATTATATAGTATGCTGTATATGATACATATGCAACCTTCATGACAACAACAACAACAACAGCAACAATGTTGATGCGTCAGTTGAGATCCGAGGGTCATTCGATATAGAATGTATGTATATGATATGTATATGATTTGTGAATCGTATTGTACCTGAATAAACATATTGCACATTTTTGTGCTCATCATCGACAATACATCATCGACACATCATCGACACATCATCAATGCATCTGTCATTGATGAATTCTACTTTTGATTTTCATTTTGATTCTGATTCTTTTTCGTCTCTGTGTTCTTCTTCTTTTTTGATTGTCTTCTTCTTTCATGCCTCCACTTCCGGTTGCACATTCTTTTTTTTTTGTTGTGGTTTTGTGGCAGCAACTGTACTTGTCACAACCGAAATACGCGATCTGAAAGCATAAATAAATAAATTGTACTATGATAAACACAAACTTAATTTAATTTAATTTAATTTAATTTAAGTGTATGTTAACATACGCATATATCGAAATTCTAATTAATTATAATAATTGAATTTTATTTTTAAGCATGAAAATGGGTAGAAAGTGTCAAAAAATAAAGAAAGAAAACATATTTTTTGATACTCTAGATGGAGCTAAAAAAAATAAATTATATTATTTAATGAAAAGCAAATATTTCTAAAAGCAAAAAAGTAATTTAAATTAAATAAATTGCAATAAAAACTTAAACAGAAAAAGTCTTGATAGGTTTTGTTTATCATGAATTATAAAAAGAATCTGATAGATATGGATATATTTCATTCTAGATATATTTATTATTAGTTGATTTCTTTAAATATTTTAAATTTTATAGCTTAAGTTAATAATAGTTAATAATTTATCAGAGGCAAAATAAACACATAATTAATTATTGTTTTACTATTAGCTTTGTCATAATAAAAAAAAAACACCTCAATTATACCCTGTATGGTAGATACCCTGTAAATAGAGCGCATGTGTGTGTGTGTAACGTATCGAACATTCCGGTAAATCGAGTTAATACAATAATTTGGCCAATTGTTGGTCAAGAACTTGGCAACTTCTTAGCAAAAATATTTCGCATATTTTTCAGTGACCGCCAAAGCCAATTTATTTCTTTTAGCCAAGAAGAAAACTTGAAAATCGTCGCATGAATATAAATTTAATTACGATATCAGAAAACTAATTTCAAATTATTGTTTCTCTCTTCCTCTCTCGCTTGTTAACTGTATATACAATATACAATATAAATAATATTAATTTTTCTCACTTTTAATATTTATTTATATATTATATATTTATTTTTTTTAACTATTTGCACTTTTTATCTGTTTGTGATCATTGAGAATAATTAAAGAGATCTCTCGAATTTCTCTTTAAAAAATTATAATTATAATAATTAATAATATTATTAATTAATACCAACTGATCTATAAGTATATTGTATATACTTATCTAATTAAAAAAATAAAATAAAATAAAATCTTCTTATTAGAGTTTTTTATTTAAAGGAAACTTAAAACGGTTTTATGTAATTTTATGCAATCGCACCAAATTTATGAAACATCGGCTTATGAAATTATTATAAAATATTCTGCATTATTTAGCAATAAATATTATTAAATTATACTAACTAAGAATAGGTTTGATAAGATTTTCAAGCTGAATCCAACCTCATATCATTAAAAATATTATTATTTATTTGGAATTTGCAGTTGAAAAAATAAAAATAAAAATAAGAAATCGCATTTTAATCAATTAATCAATGTGTTTAATTAATTGAAATATTAATAACAATAATAATTAAGAAATATAAAAATCAAGTAAACAATTTATTGAACAACTTTTTGTTTTTGTTTTTTTTTTGCATTTCATTTGTAAAATTGAATTTAAAAAAAAAGCGTAAACGTAAACAGAAACAGAAAAAGACGGAAAAAGAGAAACAGATGGAAAAATGCAAAAGAGCGAAATAGAAAGAGAGAGAAAGGGAGGGTGATAGACTAACTGAATCGGACAGGTGTATGTACATATGTGGGTACGTACACAAGTGGAACGAACTGTTGCTCCACTGGCCCAAATAAAAGTTCGCCAAGATTCGCTGCGCTCAGCAAGAAGCGGGAATTTTCTTTTTGTTTTTCTTTGGGTTTTTTTTTGTTTTTCGTTTTTTTTTAATTTAATTTTTATTTTTTTTTTTTTTTGTGTTATGGATTCGGTTCTTCTTCATTCTAGTGGTCATAGCCATAGCCGTAGCTGTCTTCATTTCCGCCGTAGCTGCAATGAGAACGGAGAATGGAGAATGAGAATGGTCATGAAAATCAAAGGGGGACGGAAGGGGGGCACCACCAACAACAACAACAACAAAAACAAAAAACAAAAAACAAAAACAAAATAAAATATTTAAGGAAAATAAAAAGAAAAAAAAAACAAACAAACGCAATGATTTTTCATTTATTTTTGCTTTTTTTGTTTTTGATTTTTGTTTTTGTTTTTTGTTTAATGCCTTTTTAAACCTTTATTTTGTTTTTGTTTTTTTGTTTTTTGTTTTACGTTTGTTTTTATTAATGAGTTTTGAATGCTTATGTAAAATTATCCAACTAGCGTATACCCTATAAATCGCACTAACAAATATGCTACTATAAACCAATACATATACATATACGTATATATATGTATATACATCTACATATGTATTGCATATGGTATATACACAGGTATGCGTATATGTATATATTCATTGATTATATCTAAAACCAGGTGCGCAAATAATCCGATATCGGCGGCACATTATACGTATCGAGACTATAGCCATCATGGCTATCACTGTTATAGCCATATGTCTTTGATGGCCTCGTCGAATAATCGGCACTTAGAACCGATTCCGGTTCGGTGGATGTCTCAAATCCCCAGCCGCCGAGTCGACCATTGATTAGTTTTTTAAGAAATTCTGCCGTTTGCCTTTTTTGTATCGTATCCGCTTGCGAATCCGCATCCGCATGCGCATCCGCATCCGCATCTAGATCCGCATCGCTATAATGGGTATCGGCTTCAATATAATCGGGATGATGATAGATAATGCTCGATATAATGTTATTCAGATGCGAATCGGCGACACGCTCCACCGGATAACCGGAGCCAATGCCCAGCACAGGAATTATCCGTGGACCCAATGATTCCAGATCACCGGCAAATTGCAATGGCGTTGCGCTCTCCTCGAGTGGATCGGGCACGGACGTTGTGGAGAGCAGTGTCCGGAGATGCGTATCATCCACGTATTTGTAATCATTGCACGGCGGCGATGGTATTTGCTGTGGATAATTCCCAAAAGCGGATCGTTTTGCGGGTATCGTATTAATCGGCAATGGTGGCGGTTGCTCTGTCTGTTCCAATTGCCCGGACTTTGGCTCATCCGTGTTGCTGGTGATCCGATTATTGGCATTGGCTTCGGGCATTGACTCCGGCGGTGCCGTTGCCGTAATGGCACCACAGCCCACATGACACTGGCCACGCTTGAAATTTGGATTCAGAGTCTCCGGCATGAATTGCGTAATCTCTGGCAGCGTTAGATCAGCATTGGCGCGCTCCTGCTCAAGCAGATCGTACTCGGCCTTGATGTCACGCTTCTTGAGGCGCCGACCAAAGTCGAGCCAGCGCTTACCATGGCCCGAACTGAATTGTGGCGCCTTTTTCATTTTACGCTTTGCATCGGATGTGATCTCTTCTGGCACCAGGCCAAAGAAGCGCATCTTGCGCTCCAGATGCTGCTTCTGTCGCTCCTCATGTGGCTGCAGGCCATCCAGCTCCTTGTGATAATATTTAATATACCGCGGCGGACGCTGCTCCAGCTGCTGGTGGCGCAGGAAACGCTTCCGCAGCAGCGCGGCAGGGGAGCGCAAATCGCGACGACGTCGTATCGCATTACCATTGACATGGGATTCCAAATTGCACGGGCAATTGGAATCGGTATTCAAGTTGGAGTTGGAGTTGGTGTTGGAGTTGGTCTGCTGGGCTACGTACCTCGGCTTGGCTCGGTTGCAGCTGCTGCAACTGTAGCTCGTCTTATGCGGATGGGGACAATCTATGAATATCAAAATGGATAATGGACATGTTCATCAGTTTAGTCACGGGAGGATTCAATTGAAATTGCAATGGGTAACGCACCTGGCTTTTTCACGGTGATGCGATCCACCTTGGCATAGAGCTTCGATGGCTTCTGTTTGGGTGGTGACGGTGTGCGCGGCTGTTCGACGGTTAAATCAAAGCTATAGCTGATCTTGGCCTTTGTCTTGACGGGCTTCTCCACCCGATAGCCATACTCCGCGCCATCGTATCTCTTCGGCTTGCTCACTTTCGGCACATTCAGCTGATATCCAAGCTGCTTGGTACAGTCACAGCCCTCATCTCCGGTATAGACGACATGAACGGGCGCCGGAGCCGGATCCGGTGCGGGTGCTCCACTCACAATGCTGGCCAGCAGCAGAGCCACTGCGATCGACTGCAGCATGGCAATCATGATGTGCATCACGTTGGAATGGAATGGAATTGGCGATTTAAACTATTCAAATTGAGATGGAACTGTATATGAAATAATTTATATATAATTTATTTTATCGAATTCAAATGGCGTCTGCTTTCGTAACGGTCGTTGGGGCTACTAGCACAATGGTTGGGGCCAACGCATTCTTTATATCGTCTCTCGCTTCCCATCCAGCGCAATCTTTCACGCAGCTCCAATGACCACGTCTGGAGCTCGGTCAGCTCGCTCTATGGCCAAAGTGGCGACGACTTTGTCTGTACTTGAACTTGAAATATTTTATATATTCATTTATGTTTTGTTTCTTTTCTTTTCTTTCTTCTAAAATTTATACTCTTATGTACATACATACATACATGCATACATACATACATGCATACATACGTATGTGTATGTACGCTGACCTTTTCAAATAATTTGCGCTTGCGATCATTTCTGTTAAAAGTCATGTTCCCCAACTTTCATTAATTTCAGTGCCGAATCGAGAGTTGGACTTGATTTAGTGCCTAGGTGTTTACTATATACATACACCTAAACACATACAGACATACATATACATATGTACACATATATACATATGTACACATAATTCAAAATCTCAATTATTTGTTTAGAATATTTGAACTGCTTGCCGCCACAACAAAAGTATCGATATATCGATTGAATGCAATCTATCGATTTAATAGCGTTACACAACGTTCTATACATGCATTGCACACACACACACACACACACACACATATGCATTTCGTTAAATATTTTGTAACTTTCTGCATAAATTTCATTGCATACTTTTAGGAAATTACAATTTGCACATTTAATTAAATTGAATTATTAAAAAAAAAAACATAAAAAAATTAAATGAATGATTTTTGAAAATCTACAAAACTTTCGAATCAACCGCTTTAATTATCTCAAACATTTTTTCTGAGAATGCAATTGGTTTTTTTTGGCATTTTTGATTGGCATCTGTGATATGAAATAGTTGTGCGTGCTTTTTGTTTTCTTTTCTTTTTGTTTTTTTTGGTAATTTTCATTTGATTTTTATATATTTTTAAAAACGAATTCTTTAAATGCTAAACTAATACATAGATACATACATACATAGATACATACATCTATCTACAAATATATTAAGTAGATAGCAACAGCACAAACATGTACAAATATTTACACGATTTAAAAAAAGAAATATATATATATATATAAAGATAAAGAACTTATGATATTTAATAGCCATATTCATCCCGATCCCGACGTGGCGCATTGCGATAGGATGTGATGCGTCCTGGCTTGAAGCCACAATCGACAGACACCCTGCCGCCGACCTTGCCATAGCCATAGGAGCCCTTGGAGCGATATTTGCGGGATGTTACCTTCTTGAATTTGGGATTCTTGTACTTTTCGGTAATGTAGCCCAATTGCTTGTATGTCAATTGGGGTGTCGCCTCATCATCGTCGGCGCCATGCTCTTTGCTTTCCTCTTCAATGGATTCCTCCTCTTCCGGCTTTTTGGCCACATGATTGCGTTTCTTCAACGTGATCACCTCGCTCTTTAGCTTGAAGAGATTCTCCTCGGGCACAGTCGAAAAGTAAACCTTTTGATGGCCATCCACTGGCTTCTTGGCAAATCCGTATGCCAATTTTGCCTCCGGCACATTGATGGCCTTGCCGGCTTGAGCCGCCAAGCTGACGCTGATCGGATCAGCTGCAGGACTATTATCCTTTGGCTTGTCAGCGACATATGCGATGCTGCGAATATGCAAATAAAATCCGTTAGACTAAGCGAAAATTAAATAAAAACAAAATGTTTATACTTAAAAAGTACAATATCTCAATTATTTTAAGTTAAAAACATTTTCAAATTTCTTCTAAATAATTTTTAGATTTTTTTTTTAAACTTTTGTCAGTATTTCTTCATTTAATTAAATTGAATTGAAGCTAATTAATGATTTAATATAAAGCGGGGATTGCATAAGCAAGTGTTATATGTAATTATATTATAATAAATTATATAACGATTTTCGAAAAAAAAGTACAGTCAAAAATGAAAATTAAAAAGTAGTCGTCATATTGCCTTAATTTGAATAAATTTAAATTTAAATATTTGAATTTTTTAAAATTTTATACAAAAAGAATATTTAACTACTACTAAAACAACAAATATGTTATAATTTAAAAGAAAAAAGCAAACAAAAGAAAAAGTACAGTCTGTTCATTTCCTACATTAATTCGATAGAACTAATAATAATGATAAATGTATTTAATAGATAATAAATAAAAATTTGCCCGAGTCGAATTACAAACAATGTATGTGTGTATGTATGTGTAAATGTAAAAAACAAATGTGCCGAGCTTGGCCATATTTTTGATAGTTTCTGTGATCAACTTACTGATGATAACTGGAGCTGGAGCTGGAGCTGCCGTAGCTGCCGTAGTTGCTATCGGTGCATTTGTGGCAGCTGCAGCTGGGCTTGCATGGTTTCTTCTGTAAAAATGAGAGCACACAAATAAATTAAATAAACAATTTACAAAAATATTTCATAATTTTATATGCATATGCGTGTGTGTTCTGTTTTTTTTTTTTGGTTTTTTTTTTTGGATATTGAATTGAGTAGAAGTTTCTATCGTGGTCGAAAGAGATTGTTGATGCTTGGCGCACGTACGTTTTGATAATGACGATGGCAGCGCTTCATTACGATCATGTTAATGATGATGATGATGATGATGATGATGATGTTGTTATTGTTATTGTTGCTGTTGCTGTTGCCAATTGCTGTTCGCCTAATACTGTGACTCGATCACTCTGAGCCATTCTGCATACGGAAATGTTGAATTGTTGCGTGTTTTTTTTTGTTTCTTTTCTTTTGTTGTTGTTGTTTTTGGCGGTATGTACGTAACTATGTATGTAGGTATGTATGCACTTGTGCACTGGACACATTTTTTCGATAACTGGGTTAATGCGATGCATGGAAAATATCTTAAAATTATATTATTATCGGATGTTAGGATGCACTGTTTCCATTTGAGTCGTTAGATGCGATAGCCATAGCTCGGTATGATGGCGCGATGGCGTTTATGGCAATCGGCATGCTCCAAGCGTTGCAGTCGCTCGGCGAGACGCTGTGCCGCCATTGTTTTTGCCTCGATCGCGCCCTCAAGCATGCGGCGACTTAATAGATTGTTAAACGATTGCACATATTGGAATAGTTCACGTACTTTGCCGCAGGTTTTGGGTAGGCGGGCGGGCTCGATCAGCTGTTTGCTGCACCAGCAATTGTCGCCGATTGGCGATAGGTTCACCTCGCTTGACTCATAATAACGGGGCTTTGGCCGGACTATCGTCGATCCTTGACAGCTTTGACAATAATCTGTGCCTTTCTCCGAGCACACACAGGCCGCCAGCAGCTGTAAGCGAAACAATCGAAATCGAATTATTCAAAAACACATTACACACCATATACAATACGAATATACATCGATATCGATAAGTTCATTTGAAACACGTATTTAACGGTAACTTACGGCCTGGCAACAATGCAGCGCCAACAACAAAGATAATATCAATTTACAGCTATGCATTTTAGTTGCTCAAAAATAATAAAAATACTTTTTTATTATTATTATTATTATATTTATATTTTAGATACTGGGGTATTAAGTTGCTTTTGCTTTGGTTTTTTGCTTTGGCTTTTTGCTTTGGTTTTTTGCTTTTCTTTTTGCTTTTATCTCTAATCGGTCGCGTGCTGTTCTACGCTCGTTAAACGTTTGAACTGACACCAAAGAGACGTACACGTTTTATACCCCAAGATGCACAGCTCGACTTTGGATTTTTGTTGTTGTTTTTTTGTTTTTTTTTCTTTTTGTTTTTGTTATGCCCAGTAGCATATACAACTTACTATTACGTACTTTGCGATACCCTTGCCGGGTGAGGGGCTTTTCGATTTTGTAGCACAACCTGGATAACATTACATCAATATTTAAAAATATTTATTGAAAAATTTAAATACATGTACAAAACATATATATATTTATCAACTTCTATAAAAATAAAAAATAAATTTTAAATTAAAAAAAAAAACATTTATCAATGTTCGACTACGTTTTAATGCACATACCATACATATAAGCATTTTTATATATATATTTTTTGACTTTTTATTATTTTTTGTATTATCGTATTATTTTTTAATTAAGTTTCTACTACATGAACAGAAATTTTAATTTGTGAAGTGTATTTAATATTCGCCAATCCAAAGATATAATTTCTTATATTTTAACATGTTTAATAGTATTTAGTTATTGTTATTGTTATTGTAATTGTTAATGTTTTTGTCTATTCTCTGTACTGAATGCGAATTCCAGATAAATGAAATTTGGCAACGTGCTTCATTAAATATATATACAAAAACAAAAAAAAAAAAAAAACAAACGGGGGACACTTTCTCATCTTTACGCGTCAGGGTCGCATTCGATATTAGCCCCAGGTTAGTTGCACATGCAACGCCACTTTCTCTCGTTCAGCCGCACGTGTCCAATGACCTAGACTCTTAACTCTCGATTCTCGACTCTCGTCTCGATTCTCGATTCTCGTCTCTCGACTCTTGTGGGGCCCTTAAGGGGGGAATTGAGGGCGGCAAGTGGATGCTGTGGGATTATGTTGATAATGTAGAACCGTACAATAATTCTAGCGAATTCCATGAAATTCATATCGTTTATTATAAAAGCGGTATGTACATATAGGTATGTATGTACATATGGCGAGCCAAATTGCGATTACGACTTGTATTTGTGCTTCCAGTATATAATAATAATATTTTACGGAATTGCCACGCGACGCTAGTTTATTTCAATTTGGGTCAGCATCAGCATTTTTGTTAAAGATTTTTCGATTTTGATTAGCCCAAGAAATTAAATTGGGGCATTAACCTAATCTTTGTTTATGTTTAATTAATACATACATACATACGCATTGCATTTTAGTATGTATGTATCTGTACCAAAAAACAATAGTCTTTCATAGTAATAATAAAATGATGTTGGAATTTATGCACAAAAACAAAATATGAAATTAAATTGATTTAAATAAGAAAACAATAAACAAAACAAATAACATTTTTTTTTTAAATTACATATTAAAATAGATTTTTTTCTACTGCTTCAAATTAATGTTGATTGTATTGAAGTTGATCATAATTTAAATTCTGCCGAGCCTCCAATTTCATCCGTGTTTCGCTGCAATCTCGTCGTTATAATAATTAAATAATTAAGCAGATAATATAATATAATAATAATAATAATATAAAATAAAATCATAATACCAAAAAAAGAGATACAAACTTATGGAAATTTAATGTGAAATTTAAACTTTATTTCGTATATGTACATCATTATGTTCTCATAATAATTAATTAATAACTTTTTTATTATACTAACTAAAAAATAAATATTTACGTAATACAATATAAATTTAGGCTTTAAATTTTAATAGGTTATTATAATTTATTTATTTGAAATAATTGAGTCACTTTATTTTGTTAATTTTGAATTTGGATTATTTTCCTTTTTTTTTTGAAAAGATTTCATAATGTGAATCACAAGCCTGAAATTGAAAATGAACTTTAACACAAATTAAACAAAATAAAAAAAAAACAACAAAAACATAAAATATAATAATTAACACAACAAAACAAAAATAGAAAATACAATAGAATTTATACTAATATTTGTTTAAAGCTTATAATTATATATAATACAAAAAAAAAAACAATCTGTCTTAAAATTATGTATATTAAATTAAATATTTATTAAATGCATTTAGATTTGATATTTATGTATGTATGTAATATATACACGTAAATATGTATATACATATGTATATATGTATATGTAGCTATAATCTTGTTTTTTTTTTTGTAGTTTTTTGTTTTGACGTACATTAATTCCGGCACAATTAGTCAGTTTGATACCGGAAAATGGCAGTTTAGACTTACAGAATTTTATATATAATAAAACAATAAACAAAAAAAAAAACCTTAAAAAAATACAAAAAAAACCCAAAAAAAAAACAATTACTCAATGATAGATCAGTTGACAAACGCGTGTGACATTTAATTGTATTCGAAGTGCACTTAAAAAATAATTTGATTTTTTAATTGCGAAACAATAAAAAATTTAGTTTAAACAATAATGAATTAATTCAGATAATTACACAAAAATAAATTAAAATCTATAATTTTTATATATTTTATGTTTTTTTTTTTTTTTTTGGTAAAAAATAACATTATTTTTTTTTTTGATAAAGTTATAAATCGTGTTAACAAAGGGAAGTTTTTTTTTTTTGTTTTTCTTGTGGTTTTTAATTTTTGCTTTTCTGATTTATTTTAATTTATAGTATTCATTCGTTTCATTTTTTTTTTTATTTTTTAAAGTGTGGGAAATTTGAAAAATGTCCAGGGCCTGAGCAGACGCCATCATCTATCATCTATGGAGCTTATCTAGCTAGAGCCAGGTTATCAACGTCTTGGAAGACTTTAAAAAGGCAAAGCCAGCGGCATGACGAGCTCAGAATACGAAACCTATTGGGAAGACTAGCCTAAATTTATATACATACACATACACATACATACGTTTGTTATATATATTACTATATATAGTATATAGTGAATATTGAAATTGGATTTGCTATCAGTTGGAACAGCGCCAAGTTGGGTTCAGTACAGTTGTACAGTCGCAAGTGTTTGGAATCGTTTTGCAGTGAATTCTTTTTTTTTTGTTTTTTGTTTTTTGGTGAAATATCCTTTTTTATATTCCTTTTCGAAACGAAGAAGATATATATATATATATACAATATATATAATCATCATCTCTCTGGATATGGCAGCAAAGAGAATGGACTTGAATGTGCGCACATTTTTTGTGCTAAGCGGCTGCTCCAATCCGCTTGGCCAGACACTTGCCGAGGAACTCTGCAGCCGATTGGCCGCTGGCTCTGTGGCCCTCATCCTTGACGCTAATGTGGCGAAATTGGAGTTGATCAAGCAGAAGCTGAATCCCATGGGGGTACAGATAATAACGGGTGTCCTCGATATGCAACATGGCAATGCTGCGCAACTGTTGGAGCAGAGCTTGTGGCAGAGCCGCCATCTGGAATTCCAGCGCACGATCATCGTGCACAATGAAGGTGATGCCGCTACCCAAGTGCTCGTGGAGCCGCAGACGGCACAGGCCTGGTTGGACTATGTGCAGCAGCAGCTGTACGCACCGGTGACACTGAACCAAAGCTGGCTGCACTGCAGCCTGTTGGCGGGCATTGAGAAATTGGCCATCAATGTGACATCATCGCTGCAGGTGCGTCCACTGGTCTACGATACGCTCCTCTGTTCATGTAAGCAGGCCCGTGACATGTATTTCCGTTCGATGGCCGCGGAGGAGGTGCACGCCAAGGTTAATGTGCTCAGCTATGCGCCAGGATTGTTAATGAGCCATCAAATCGACTACGATATCAATGGGAATCGGGTTGATCCCGAGAATCTATTGATGCTATGCCCAGAGCAAAAATTGAAGCGCATTCAACCGTTGCAGGCAACATTGAAACTGATCAACATTCTCGAGGAGATCGCATTTGTTTCCGGACACGAGGTCGACTACTATGACACATTCTTCTTATGAGTAAACATGCAGTGGTGGCCTGTGCATCATCCATCGATTGATTGGATGTGGTACGCACTAACACGCACTGCCCCCCCTCCAGACGTCCTCGTTAACATGGCTGACGATTTTGATAAATATTTTGTAAGAACGTTAAGCGAAATTAATAAAAATTCACTTGAAACGGAACAAAAACAAAAACAAAAACAAAAACCAAATTCATCTTGGCCAATTTTTATTGTTATACCCGTAACTGATCAATCAAAATTAAAATACATATCTGATAACGAGCTGATCACAAGTGATCAAGGTTCAAGTCAAGTGATTCCTTTATTTTTGTTGCTTTTTTTTTATGTGAACTACAAAAATTTGAGCGAAAAAAATTTAAAAAAATTAAGTTCAAAATTTTACTTATAATCAAAATAATTTAATTATTGATTTATTGTGCTTTTATTAAGTCGTTGCCACATATTATTTACATACATACATACATAGATATGTTATGTATGTATGTGGATTTACCTTGATTTTATCGTAGTTAATTGACTTTATCGAGTGTGTACTGTACTTCATTTACATAAGTATGTATGCACATTCATTGTATGTAATCGGGTAGAAGGATGAAGCTTTCTCTCTCTCTCTCTCTCTCTCTCTCTCTCTGTCTGTCTGTCTGTCTGTTGCCTCTCACTCACTCATAGGTGACTCAACGATTCAAGCCAGAGATTGTGATTGAGATTGAGATTGAAACAACCATTCACAAAATGCGTAAAATTCTAGATAGTCGCCGGAGACGGATCGCCGATAAGAGCTTGATCACGATCGTCAGCTTAGTAACAAAAAAGCCAAGAGTATGTATACATGTATGTACATACATACATACACAAACATACGCGCATACATAGATACATAAATTTATACATACATACATTTTTATGTAGGAACATTAGGTCAAGACTGTTTGATCAATAAGGAACTGTTGCCACGCTCAATTTGTATGTATGTATGTATGTATGTATGAATGTATGTATGTATGTATGTATGTATGAATGTATGTATGTATGAATGTATGTATGTATGTATGTATGTATGGTATTTATTTATGTTTGAATAATATGTATATTCATGTACAAACATATTGTACACACGTTTTTGTATACCAAAATATGAATTTATATACATACATACATATGTATGTATGTGTGTACATATTTTTGCATATATTCCGTTATTCTAAAATTCAAAATTTTTACGATCATTGACCCCAAAATCATTCTTGATAATGAGCTTTTTTGTCTTCTGTTGATTATACACATACATATTTACATACATACATACATACATACATAAATACATACATACAAACATGCTTATGAAATATATTTTGGACGTTGATAGGTGATGAAAGTGACAGGCGCCTATCGATTGTATTCGTTAGGGGTATTCAGTATCTCAAATTGCAATTTTAAATACCAAAACTATCGCAACCGACGCGAATCAATCGATTTGTGGTATTCCAATTAATCGGCAATAAAATATTAAAAAAAATAAAATCTCTTCTTCTTGGCTTATTGACAGCGATACAACAATTAATGGTTTTATGATTTAAATTTTAACAAATGTTTATTTTATATGTATGTATGTATAATTTATTGGTTAATTGGTCGTGTTTCAGCCGTTTATCATTATGACCACAATTTGGTTGTGCATATGGCATCCCTCGTCAGGATTGGAAGATCACGTAGATCAACTTTGTATATACGCTCATTATACCCATTATAATAATATACAAATTATATTGTATTTTCTTTTTTGCCGTAAAAATGATGGCCAAGTTGCAGCAAGCTTTTAACAATTATGATCGTGTTATTTACAAAGTAAATGAACAACAACAAATTCTTATCTAGCATATTAGTTAATACATTTTTGAAGCTTGAAGCGAGCTTTGTGTTGTTTATTGACCTTGAAGATGATTGGAAGTGCATACCGTGGCATAACGTGCATACAACAATACAAATCTCAGTGGCGCGAGTACGCGGTATCAGTTGCGGCGGTGATAAGGCGGTGGGGTGGCCGCTATTTAAATTCATTTACGAGCCTTTTATATTGCGATTTTCAAGTGCAGCAATTAATAAACAATTATCATTTAAATACAAACAGCATGTGACAGCGATAACCTTTGCTGCGTGCGAGGCGAAAAGCTCTTTAAACTTTCAACTAAAAAGCAGTTAAACAACTATGTCTCTACTAATTATTTAAATGAATAAACAATTATTTTAAAACAAAAAAACACAAGCCTACATATATTGTTTTTATTTAATTTTGTTTTTAAAATATATGTATATGTATTCAACATCGTTTTCTAATAATAATGAAAATAGTTTTTGGCATTGACTTTGAAATACATTTTCGCTCGAATTGAAAGTAAACTCAATTTTGACACACACACACACACATGCACACACACGCACATATGCAAGCTGAGAACATGTGTTTGGATATGTACAATATTTGATGTATATGTGTGTGTGCACATGTGTTTGTAATGTGAATGGCTTTGAGCTTTTACCAAAGCTAGCTAAAAGCTGCGCGAAAACGAATCTTACAAATTGTATAGACATTTTTTTTACGTTATAAATCAACAACCTGTTGAATACGCTGTGATTAAAATTAAAAATTATTATACACATAAATACATATATATATAATACTTTACTTTATTTAACTTATAAATATATTTAACTGCAATGAATCTAAATGTGCGCACTTATTTGCTGGTAACTGGCGCCTCCCGTGGCATTGGACGGGAGCTGGCGCAGCAGTTGGCGTCTCAAATCCACGCTTCGGGCTCCTGTGTGGTGCTAATGGGACGCTGTGAAGCGCTCCTGGCGGAGGTTAAAGCAACGATTTTATCGAAACAAGCTGAACTGGAGGTGCATACATATTCATTGGAATTGGGTGCGGCCAAGGCGGCGGATTTTGAGCGCATCATGAAGGAAACATTGTTGAATCGAAAATGTGAAGAGTTTGAGCGTGCCATTGTTATACACAATGCTGGCACATTGGGTGATACCTCGGTACATGCTAAGGCAATTGGTGATGTCCAAATATTGGAACAGTATTATCATGTCAATCTATTCTCTACATTGGCATTAAATTGTACGTTCATGCGAGTGTTTGCCTCCCAGCATAAATTGGTGATTAATCTTAGCACATTGGGCGCCCTGGAACCGTTCCCATCCATGGCGTACTACTGTACGGTCAAGGCGGCACGTGAGATGTATTTTCGTGTGCTGGCGCTGGAAGAGAAATCTTCAGATAACACGTTGGTGCTTAACTATGCGCCTGGTGTGATTGAAACAGAGATGACGCTCCAGGTACAGAATGAATCGCATGATGCGGCCTTGGCTGCGGCATTCCGAAATCAGCGGGAGACAAAGACTATGTTAACGCCCGAGCAGACGGTGCACAAGCTTATAAAGGTGCTACAGGAGAACAAATATAAATCTGGTGACCATGTCGACTACAGGGATTTTGAATAAATTTACATTTCTTTTTACGGGTTTATGCTATCTATTCAACTATGTTAATAAATTATGAATATTACACACAAAAAAAAAACAATCTTTAAACATTTAAAGCTCTAAAAGAAATCCGCTGCAGCACTTCGTCGTTTTGTGGGTATCTTTAGAAGATCATCGGTTAGAGTCGAGCCAGTATCAATGGGCAGAGCACAGGAGTTTGTCACAGGAGTCTGTTTGCCACTGGCCACTGGTCGCACCATATTGGGTGTAACCTTGTTTTTCCGTATCATTGGCGATGGCGTTGACATGGGCGTTGCCCGTAGGCCCAATTTGCCGGTGGCTAGCCGTCGAGCAGCTGGTGACATGCTGGCCAAACGTTCCATATTGGAATGCACAAAAGGTGAGCCAATGTTGCGGCGGGCGGTGTTCAATGCCTGCTGCTTTTGGTTGCGCATCTTCTCGCTTACTTTCTCGGCCAGCGCAATGGCAATGTTCTCCCGTCGAGAAGTCTCGTTAATTCGAAACGAAGGTCCGGTCGTTGGTCGCAACGGCGTGTCGCTGCCATCGAGACGAAAGGGTGTGCCATCTATCTCACCCCAGGTCATAATAGGCGAAAAGGCTTCACCAGGTCGCGGCGATGGCGAACGCAAAAGATCAAAGCCGCCAATACGTGGCGTGCCCGTTTTAAGATCTGTATCCATTAAATTAACGCTGGCACTGTCACCTAAATGATTGGTTTGTGTTTCCGACTGATCCATGGCTGGCAATCTAGTAGCTTTGTGCTGAATGCTTTGCTTACGTTTGGCCAACTCGACACGCTCTTGTTCAGTTAACTCAACACCATCCGGAACATACATTATAGAATTCATATTTGTATACTTCCAGGTCTCGATTTTGCGCAGCGGATCGGCTGCATTGAATTGCTGCTCAATGCTGGGCAAGATTAAAGCTCGCTGCAGTTGCTCTGCAGATAGCTGCTCATGATTATAGAGTACAGCATATTTCTGGCGCAGTTTTGCCTCGGCAGTCTCAATAATTTCTTGAAAGCTTTGATTATCCTCGCTGGTATAATGCTCCAAAAACGCATCCAGCGACATTTTACGTGCCTTTCCATCTTCGGCAACGCTGGAATCGCTTTTTGTGTTGCTATTGCTTGTGCCGCTCATGGTGGAGAATGGTGTATTCAAGCGCGGCGTGTTGTTGCCATTTGCTGTGCTCAATGGCGTTTCGAATGTGGCTGGTGACATATCTGAAAGACAGTGGACGAGCTTATTTAATACACAATTAAATACCAAAAGAATGTGCAAATTACTATTATTTTGATTGTTACACCGTCCACGCCTGCTGCTAGCGCCACAGACACGGCCAAGACTGTAGCGTGCACGTATCTCGGACATTTGCATAAAGTCGCGTCGCGACTCGGCTTCCAGGTAATCATTTTGTGCACGCAAACGTTCCAAATCGGGAAAGAAGTCTCGCTGTATGATTTTCGACATCTCCTCAATGTAACGCTCCTCCGTTAAAATTTTTGGTTTTATTTTACGGCGCTCGCCATTGTTGGCCAATGGACGTTTAAACTCCGCTAATGCAGTGCTTTGAGCCTTGGCCATTTCCACGGCTCGGCTGCCAGGTGTGCTTGGCGTGCTCGGTGTATCGGCCATAATTCTAACACTTGCTCTAATCACACAATTTTGTCCAAATGTTTTAAATGGAATAAACTGAAGGCTGCAAGTAATCGTTTGCCAGCTGTTGGGTTGCCACACCGTTATAAAACTATCGTCAAAATGAACAAACTATCGATAGCAAGTCTAAAGCATACGTTGCATGAATTATCGATAACCGAATTATTTGAAACGAACGAATTACATTTGAAAACTTTCACAAATTTGAATTTAATGAACTTAGTAATGGAATTGAATTCAAAAACATTTCACAAAAATCAAGCATGCTTAAAAAACCAAAAAATCTTAGTAAACTGGTGAATTTAGTTAAATATTTCATAAGTACATTACGAACTACTTCAAAAATGTTATATATAAATTAGAATAAAGAACATTTTATAAATTTAGGAAAAAAAACGAAAACAACTACAATAGAAGAATAGTAAGTTAAGGTAAGATAAGGTAAAACAATTGATCAATAAGACTTAAATAACTAATATTGCCGGCAATACAGCTCAAATGTATAATGGATAATTATGAAATTGATTCGGTAATTATGGGAGTGACCATTATACTTAAAGTCCTTGAGGTTTCGTATGCTGTGGCAAGGGAATTATGTTATTTCTTTCGTTATTTATATAAAAAGATTTGTCACGCTACTCTGAAGTCGGCCGTTTGCACTATTTGCATGGAGACGATTATTTTTAGAGAGGAATCGTGGAATTTACATCGATTGACTTGTGACCATTATTTCCATAAGAATTGTTTGGGCCCTTGGTTATTGCGTTCAAATAATTGCCCGAATTGCCGTCGATTGGTAACTAATTGGCATGGAGCTATTGGTGTATATCGAATCATGGAAGAAGAGGATGACAACGAACTATTCGTTGACCTCCCGGTTAGAGCAAATGCAAATGCACGTTGGCCATATCCCCGTCCACCGCTCCCCACTTACTTGCGTCGCATGCAGGCCCAACAGGAGCAGATCCGCCTAGAGATGCATTTCCGGATGCTGCAACAGCGTTTCCACTATCAGCAATTAAATTAATGTTAACTAGTTTCATGTTATTTAATGTTTAAAAAAAATTTCGCAGCAAAAAATTTCTTATGAGCTAACTGTATGTACAAAAAATGAAAAAATATTAGTACATTGTTTTTGTATCAGCTCATCCAACTAAATAAATAGAATGTGTGAAAAATAACTTTCATTTTCCTAATTATCCATCAATTAAACCACATGACAACAGATGTGTAATTTCTATAAAACAAAACAAAAAACAAAAAGAAAACCGTTTTGTTGATCAACAAGAAAAATTGAAATCTTTTATAACGTAGTACCATATATATACATACCTTATGTTATCGATTTGATATACATTTTCAGCATACAAATGGCAATAATTCCAATGAAAATGACTCAATTTCAGTGGGAATGCCATCGACATCAACATGCCATTATCATTATCATACAAATGTTGCTGCTGTTGGTGTTGCTGTTGCGGTTGCTGTTGCTGTTGCGATTGATGTTGCTGCGGGAACAGTAGCAGCAGCAACTCGGGATTGCCAACAAATCTGTTAACAGTTGGCAATAATTGTGCTGCAGCAGCAACATCCTCATAATTTCAGTGGCTGCTTTGTCCCTTTTTCGATTTGTGGTATTCATTTTGGTTTAATTTTTTTTTTTTTTTGTTTTAAGTTTTTAATGTTTTGTTTTTGTTTTTGTTGTTGTTGTTGTTTTTGGGCACAGTGCGAGGAGCATAATGTTATTTTCCCATTTATTTTTAGGCTTGGCCTTTTATTGTTGCTGCTAGGGTTGTCATCGATGGCATTAATTTTGGTAAGTGCGCGCGGGGTGTGCTTTGCCGGGTTTTTAGAATATGCCTAAGAACTTGAAGAGACGCTTTTCAACACGCAGTGCCAAACGATTTTTATGGCATGACATTTCCGAGCAACATTTTCTTGAATTACTCGCTCAATTTCCGTTGAATCAACAAGACTACGGGTGAGTCTGGCTCCGGCTGACTCTGTGCAACACGAAAACGAACTGCCACTGCCACTGCAGCTGCAACGGCGAATGTTAATTGATGGCCTGTTGCAATATTGTGTAATATTAATTAGCCAGACGCGACAACCATCAAAATATAATTTGTATATAGTAGCACATACACACATACATATGTACATACATTTGTATTTGCACAAAACATTTTGCACCCAACATTCAACATTAAGAAAAGCAATTTTTTTATTTTATTCTTTTCTTCCTCTTAATTTTTGTCAAGTTTTTATTTCATAATTTTCACGGCTCATAAAAGCAAATACTTTGTTGCATGTCAGCTTTGTATTTAGTTTCCCAATCGTCCTGTCCCTCTCTTTTTATGTATTCCCATCTCTGTTTATGTCAATCTTTCACATCGCGACGCCAGTTGTGGGCACGTGCGTCTGGCAACACTTACATACATATGCATGTGTGTACATATGTATGTACATATGTAGGCATGTGTGTTGGCCTCATGTTGGGGCATGCTGCACAGATTTGTTTGTGGGCGTGTCAGCAATATGTCAATATCCACTCGAGAGTCGCGCATGCGTAAGCCCCAAATGCCCGGAAAAGGTATATGCATACACTTACACAAATATACATATATGCATGTGCATACATGTACATACATGCATACATATGTATATGCATACAGCGTAGCCACAAAGGGTTGCTGTCACTTCACTTCAATGCAGATCACAACAAAAAAACAAAAAAAATAAATAATAAAAAAAATTAAGCGAGTTAAAAAAAAAGTATCTTTTTGCATAGACTGGCAAATACCCTGCACTAAATTAATATACTACTCAAGTGTACTTATATAAAAGTCTATATTTAAACCCTTAATATTAATATTAATATTAATATTAATAATATTATATTATATTATTAATATTATATTATATTACTGCATTTACTATTTCAAAATGTAATTTTTTAAGTAAAATATAAACAACAAAAATTATTTATTGTGATTATTGTTTTACGATTTAGATCTTTAAATAAAATAAAAACAATATAAAGAGTTTTAATAAATGTTCGTAAAAATATACCCTGTCAAATTGAAGGTATACGCACCTTCCAGGGTATCCAAAAAGAAAACCAAACACACGACGCGTCGTGTGCATAAACAAAGGTTCAAGTGTCAATGAAAAAGCGGAAAAAATAAGGCAAAATATAAACATGGTTTCACTTTCAAAGCGATTAGCTATGGACGCGCCTTGAACTTGTGCGGAAAATCTACAAAAATAACAGCAACGGCAACAACAACAACAAAAACAATAACATTCAAGTTGATAAGAATAACAGTCGCAGTTGCAGTCGCTGTCGCTGTCGCAGTCGAAGTCGAAGTAACGTTGACGTTAACGTTTCGTATGTATTGCACTTGAAAAACCTTCCAGCTATTTGACACCATTAGACGAAGCGACTCAAAGACTGAGCCAACGAATCAAGGAACGAGTAAACGAACGTACAAGCGAGTGTGTATGTATGCGTGTATGTATGCATATCGATCTATCAGGCGACTTAGCACACTCCTACACGCACACGCATGCACATATGTACATATATGTGAACGCACATTAGAGATGGTTGCGTGTCGTGATTTACTTTTTTATTTTAATTGAGAAATGTAAAAAAATTATTTTAAATTAATTAAAATACTTTTACTTTAAAAATGTAATTTATGAGTAAAAAAAAAAATCGTATTCTTATACTGTGTACATACATATATTTGTATGTACATGTGCGTACAAATACAGTTTGGTTTATTATTATTTTTTTGTAATTAACGATGGGTCTTTACTTATACGATCTGTGTTCATCTCTAATATGCATGCGCATACATATGTATGCATCTTTACACACATACAGAGTAGATATGTATGTACATGTATATGTATAGGTTATGGACCTACCGCAGTGCTGCGTCTCCCTAACAGCAATAAATATTCAAATTCTTCTATGGCCCGATATTCATTTTACAGTGGCAGCTAGAAATCATCTTTCAAAAGGGTCGTCGATATTTGTTTGTGTCCGTTTGAAGTGCCTGTCCAGCCCCATTATCATCATATCGATTGACGCTGTGAACTGCAATCGTTATCCAATTTTACAAATATATTGTATGTATGTTTGTATCTATGTACATATGTCTGTATGTAAGCATATGCATGTACTATAACTTGGATTACGATTTTGGGTTGGGCACAAATATTTATACATAGCTCCAGTGACTACGTCATACATACATACATATGTATGTACAATACAACGATAAGTCTTATCAATAAAATTAAAAATAAGCAAACTCTGAATTATCAGCCGCTAAATGAATAGGACTTAAACTCTTAACCAATCGCACTATATCAAAATGTTGGCTATCCAATATACATAGTATGTACATACATACATTCATATTTCATATTTGTATGTATGTATAACAAAAGTTATACCATATACATTTTTATTAACATACTATAGATACATAGATATAACAAAGTATAGATACATAGATATACTCATACGTTCAGATATTTTTAAGATGCGGTTACTGTATATGTATAATACATATGTAAGTATGAATAACTTTTATTTGATTTTGTATGATTAATGAATCATATTCGTGAACAAATACATACAAACATATTTGATATTTATGAAATTGTATTTATCCAGCAGTAGTAAGTTCTTCTTTGTTTTTATATAAACAAGTAAATAATTAATTATAATATTATAGTGCACTTGGATCGATATTGTAGATATTTTTATTTGATTTAATCTCACATGATTAGATTAAATACATAATACCACAAAATGTAACAATAGGAAAATATACATACATATTTAATTATAACATTTATATATTTTAAGCTTTTAAATTTGTATTTATTATTTTATTAATTTTATTTTATTAATTTTATTAATTATAGTTAAATATAATTTAAATTAAGTAAAATGTGTATTTACTGCAATCACTATTAATATTTAATTAACTTTTATATTATATATGGCGAGTGCAGTAAATCAATTTAAATATTATCTAAGCAATATTTGTTTTTTTTTTCCTTTTTTTTCGGTTTTTGATTTACAATTAGATCATTCCAGTTTCAAGGCGTTATCAGGTGTTGCGCCCATTTCGGTGAACTAAATTCTGTATATTCGTTGAATCGCCCGACGTTTACTTAATGATAGCAATTATAAATATGTATATACATAGTAACACATATATGTACATACATATAAATATTAATAAGCATTTTCGTATTACGTATGTATGTACATACATACATATGAACTACGTAAGAAATTTTTGAAAAGAAATTTTCAGATGCGTTTTTCACCCTTCGCCATGTCGATCGACGAAACATCTGTTGCGCTTTCTCTGTCTGTCTTTGAAATTCTTTCTCCTTCTCACATATACACAATGTTGCTGTTGCTGGTTGGCTCTGTTTGTTGTTGTTGTTTTCATTATTATTCTTTTTTTTGTGTTTTGTATTATTGTTTTTATGAATTTTATGCAAGTGTTGAGAAATTTATGTGCTCCCGGTCCGTGTCTCAACTGGAAGCCCGAATGCATGCCAATTTGCTGTTATTTATGGACCCCAACAAATACAACAACAACAACAACAATAACAACAGCAACAACAACAACAACAAATAACAACAAGTGCACATGAACAAATGGCATTATTAAATTTTAGACGCTGCGAAAAACTTGAATAAACTAACCATGGTCCCCCTCTTCCCCTCCCACGCCAATCACTTCTCACTCTCTTATGTTATGATGCGATATTATTTCTGACAGCTCTTTGATGATCCAGAATCTTGGCAACTAACGGTAACATTTTGTTATGTGACGCGGTCAAAGTTCAATAGCGGTAATAATTAATCTATAATCTCAGGTTGCGCCCAGAGAACATTTTACACGTCACTTTAATTGTGCGTGTGTGTGTGTGTGCGTGTGCATGTGTAAGCGTGCGTGTGTTTAGTTATTTTTAAAATATTTTGTTTTATTTTTTATTTTTCGGTTTTCTTTTCATTTTTTTTTTGTTTAAAGTAGATTATTGTGACTAATGAATGTCGCGATTTGACGTCTTGTCATTTGGTTATATATTTTCTAGGTAAAGTTTTGACAACGTGTGAAATCGCTTGTAGTACATACACTTCCCATTCTTATGTATGTATGTACATACATACATACATATGTACATTGTTCATATAATGCACTTTTTGTGTGCATACATGGACATCAAATATATGTATGTATGTACAGTGTACCACTAAAGTCACCGTACTTTTGGAAGGCTTTTACCAATATCGCTGTAACATTTTATTTTTTAAATGAAATTAAAAAATTTAAATGCAGTTTTGTAAAACTATATATTATCTAGAAAATAACATAAAAAAATTAATAACATATTAACTTAAAACAATAATTATAAATAAAAAACCAAATATACTCGAATATTTAGTTCCACAAAAGTCTACGTACCCTAAATTCTCCGTACCGCCTAGCGC